>CAUYRH010052873.1:0-24415 GCA_963574655.1 Perodicticus potto
GGGCCACATGTGGCCCGTGGGCCGTAGTTTGAGGACCCCTGAGTTAGGGCGTCAGCCACATACACCAGAGCTGGAGGGTTCGAATCCAGCCCGAGCCTGCCAAACAGCAACAATGACAACTACAACCAAAAAAAAAAAAAAAGAAAAAGAAAATTGGAGACCAGCCTGAGGAAGAGGGAGACCATGTCTCCATTAAAAATAGAAAAATAAACTAACAACAACAAAAAAGAGTTCACAGTAACAAGAGCATGTCTTAAAGCATACAACTTGATAAGTATTTCACCAATAAATAGATTCATTTAATAAACTCCCAAGTCAAGATGTAGAACTTTTCCTGCATTCCAGAAATCTCTCTTTTGCCCCCCAAAGTAACAGGTAATCTATGAATCAGACTGTTTGTATTCATGGCTCTAATTCACCAAGGTTACTTTGAATGCCAATTCATTAATTTTTTTTTTTTTGAGACAGAGTCTCACTCTGTTGCCCTTGGTAGAGTGCTGTGATGTCCCAGCTCACAGCAACCTCAAACTCTTGGGCTTAAGCAATTCTCTTGCCTTAGCCTCCCAAATAGCTGGGACTACAGGAGCCCACCACAGTGCCTCGCTATTTTTTGTTCCAGTTGTCACTGTCATTTAGTTGGCCGGGGCCAGATTTGAACCCCCTGCCCTCCATGTATGTGGCTGGCGCCATAACCACTGTGCTACAGGCACTGAGCCCAATTCATTAATTAAAATGTTAAACAATGCTGGGCTCAGCATGGACCTGGCAGGAATACCCTCAAGTGTTTCAAGGTGGACGTGGGCTTGGAGATGTCTCTCTGGGTATTTCCTAGGCAGAGTGAGTTGGTCTTCCTCTTCTTGGTGTCCTTTATTTAGTCCATATCAAACTGTCAAATGTTCTTAGTTTTTTATTGAGTGGGACAGAATCAAAAGACTTGTGAAAATTGAAAAACAAAAGTAAAAACATGCATCTCATCCTTTCCAATGCCAAAGCCCCAGAATCCCATGTTTTTTTCCCTCCCTATTCACATCCTTTCTATGGGGCTCTGATTTTTCCCTATTCCAATAATGTGCCAGAATTGTTACCTCTCTTGTTCACCCCCACCACTGTGTCTGGATTATAAAGGAACATGGAAGAGATTTTTTAAGGGGACATAGGGGACTGATGATAAGATTGGCTAGGAAATTGATAAAGGAAGTGAAGTGGGTTGAGAGAAAATGCAAATCCTAATATAGACTGCAGAAGCCTCTATTTTTTTTTTTTTATTATTGTTGGGGATTCATTGAGGGTACAAGAAACAATGTTACACTAATTGCATTTATTGGGTAAAGTCCCTCTTACAATCGTGTTTTGCCCCCAAAAGGTGTGGCACACACCAAGACCCCACCCCCCTCGCTCCTTCACTCTCTCTGCTCTTCCTTTCCCCACCACTCCCTCATTCTTTCTCTCTCTGCTCTCCCCTTCTGTTGGGAGATTTTTTTATTGTTTCTTAGATCTCAGTTATTGAAATCGGTCTGTTCAAGAGATCTATTCCTTCTTGGTTAAGGCTAGAGAGAGGGTGTGGTTCCAGGTATTGATCCATTTCCTTCACATTGTCAAATTTCTAGGCATAGAGTTTCTTGTAGTACTCAGAGATGAGCTCTTGTATCTCAGTGGCTTCTGTTGTTATTTCCTCTTTATTGTTTCTGATTGAGGTGATTAGAGATTTTTTCTAAAATCTAAATCTAAATCTCTTTTCTATTTCTAGTTAATCTGGCAAACATTTAGTGATTTTATTTATTTTCTAGAGAAACCAACTTTTTGTTCTGTTAATTTTCTGGATGATTCTTGTTTTTAATTTCATTCATCTCTGATTTAATTTTGGTTATTACTTTTCTTCTGCTGGGTTTGGGATTAGATTTTTCTTTTTTTTTCCTAAATCCATAAGATGGTCATCAGTTTGCTGATGTGTTCACTTTTTGTTTTTCAAATGTAGGTGTCCAATGCAATAAATTTCCCTCTTAAGACCGCTTTTTCTGTATCCCACAGGTATTGGTAATTTGTGTCTTCATTGTTCTTATGTTTGAGGAATTTAAAGATTTCCCCTTTTATCTCTTCCTGAACACAACTATCATTTAGTCCAAGGTTGTTTAATTTCCATGTCTTTGTGTGGGGATGAATGCTTTTGTTGGAGTTGAGTTCCACCTTTAGTGCCTTGGGGTCTGAGAAGATACAAAGTATACTGTTTATTCTTTTAATTTTGCTGAGTTTTGATTTCTATCCTAGGACATGGTGAGTATGTACCATGGGCTGGTGAGAAAAATGTATATTCTTTAGCTTTGGGATGGTGTGTTCTGCATATATCCATTAATCTCATTTATTCTAGGGTTACATTTAAGTCCTTTGCATCGTTGTTTAGTTTCTGTTTCATGGATCTGTCTAGTTCTGTCAGAGAGGTGTTAAAGTCCCTGACCATTATGGGGTTATGGGATATCATATTGCTCAGAGCCATCAAGATCTATTTCATAAGTCTGGGAACATTTGAGTTGGGTGCATAAATATTTAAAATTAAAATGTCTTCTTGTTGTATTGTTCCTTTGACCAGTATAAACAGTCTATCTTTGTCTTTCTTAACTTTAGTTGCTTTAAATCTACTTGTAATATGAAGACAGCAAACCCTCATTTCTTCTGATTTCCAATAGCTTGAAATACTGTTTTCTATCCCTTAACCCTGAATCTTTATTTGTCCTCCAAGGCTAGATGTGTCTCCTAGAGACAGTATATGGATGGCTTGTGCTTTCTTTATCCAATCAACTAGCCTGTGCCTCTTCAGTGGTGAATTCAGTCCACTGACATTTATTGAGAGACTTCTTAAGTGTGGTGAAATTCTGTTCATCTTGTTTTGTGAAACTACAGTGTGTACTTCTATCCTTTGTGCCATTTAGAAAGCTAAGTTTTGACCTTTAGCTTTTGGGTGTTTTCTGGTAATCTGTTGTGATGGTCAGTATTGAGAATAGGTCTAAGTATTTCTCGTAGAGCTGATCTTGTAGCGAATTTCCTCAGTGTTTGTATATCCACAAAAGATTTGATTTCTCCATCAATTTTGAAGCTTAATTTAGCAGGATACAGAATTCTGGGCTGAAAACCGTTTTATTTAAGAAGTTGAAGGTGGATAAACATTCTCTTCTGGCTTGGAAAGTTTCAGTTGAAAAGTCTACTGTCATCCTAATGGCTCTGTCTCTGTAGGTCAGTTGGCACTTACTCCTGGCTGCTTGAAGATTTTTTTTCTTTCATCTTGACTTTGGACAGGTCATTATAAAGTGTCTTAGAAAAGCTCTGTATGAGTTGAGATGAGCTGGGGCTCAATATCCATCTGAAAGAAGTGTGTCAGGATCTTTAGTAAGACTTGGGAAGTTTTCATTTATGATAGTTTCCAGTAGGGCTTCCATTCTAATCTTCCACTTCGGGGATCCTTATTATTCATATGTTTGAATGCTTCATGGAGGCTTATAGTTATCTGAGAGACTGTTCTTCTTTCTCTCTCTTCTTTTCTGCCTCTTAAACTAACTTGGTTAACTCAAAAACTTTATCCTCTAGCTCTGAGGTTCTTTCTTCACCATGGTCTAATTTATTTTTGATACTTTCCACTGCATCTTTACATTCCCTAATTGTCTCCTTCATTTCCTTAAGCTTTGCCATATCCTTTCTATAATCTATATATCTCTCATCTAACTTTTGGTTCTGTTTTTCCATTTTCTCATCCATTCCTTTTATTGCCTTTATCATTCATATTTTAAATTTCCTTTCTGTCAAATCCATTAATTCTTTATATGTGCAGTCTTCTGCAGTAGCTGCTTCATGGCCCCTTGGGGGAGATGCTCTATTTTGGTTTTTCACATTGTCTGAATTTTTCTGTTGGTTCCTAATGTGTTCTTTCTACTTGTTCACCTCCTTATGTTCCTTTTTCCTTCCACCTTTGCTTCAAATTATCTTGTCTCAAGCTTAAGTCAAAAGGAAGACAAGAGCAAAGTGCAAGTAGGGAGAAAAAAGAGGAAAAGAAACAAAGAAGAAATAAGATGGAAAAAGAATAAGAAAAGAAAAGGGGAGAAAAGACAAGGGAAGGGGATGATAGAAAAGAATAGAACAACAGGAGAGAATGAAGACAGGAAGAGGGAAGAGAATGACAGAAGAAATTATACTGATTGGCACAATGTTAAAGCCACTCCTGTAATTCAAGGATTTTAAGGGACTAGGTTGGAAGGGTTCCTTGAAATCAGGAGCTCTTTACCAGCCCAAGCATAGCCAAAGTCTTCTTTGTGACCAAAAATACAGAAGTCCATGCTCCTTATGAAAGTAAAAATGGAACTTAAGAATAGAACCAACCAAATAAATTATCAAAAACAAAATAAAACAAACTAAGCTCAAATACAAAAACTACAGCAATCTCAGCAATATAGAAGAGAAAAAAATAAAGAATAAAGTAAATATATATATGTAATAAAAATAAAAACAAATTTCTAAAAAAAATTTATATATAGCTGAAGAACCAACTTTAATAGGAATATATATGTTGCAACATGTCACTGGGGCACCAAGTTCTTTTAGGAGCTGGAGAACACAGTTGGCAACCTCTATGGTCTTTATTCCTAACTTGCATTTGGTGATCACTTAGTTGTTACCTCAGCATTCAGACCCTGCTTGGTTGGGATTTTAAAGCTCACAAGAATCTTTTCCCTGGTAGGTCTCACAAGTGCCCACTGACTTCAGTTTCCATGTGGTGCAGGAGTCCTTCAGCCTATCCCAGGATGGAGTTCTGATCCCAGCAGGCAGAATTAAGATGGCTGTGCTTTAAGCCTAAGACCTGCTAATGAGCTTCCCACAATGGCAGACCCTGGCTGCCGAGACCTTCTCAGTATGGAAGCCTACCCAGCCACTAAACTGATGGCAAATCCACTCCAGTGGGTATTCAAATCTGGTTGCTGTATACTGCCCAAGTCCTTCCACTCTTCCAAGCTTTCCACTGATATGCAGCTTCCCCGGAAAACAAAAAACTCCAGAAAGGCTTCCTCCCACCCTGGACCTCCATGGGGGGACCAACAGATCATGGTGGGTCACAATTGCTTGCCTAAAGCATCATATTTCCATCACTCCAGATCACATGCTATATCCAGCTCACCACCTCCTCACTGTGCTCCCTGAGCTACCACTCTGGGCAAGGTCCCCTCAGCAGGTATGACTGGGTTCTCTCTTTTTCCCCAGTTGTACTAGGAGAGCTCAACTGGACAATCCTTCTGGTCTACCATCTTGCTCTGCCCTCTATCCTTTTCTTTCTTTCTTTCCTTCCTTTTCTTTTCTTCTTTCGTTCTTTTCCTTAAGACCTTGCCCTCTCCTTTTCTTATCAACCTTAAACTTTTACTTACTTCCACATTTAACAAATTTAATACATTTGAAAACTGATGTCAAAGAAGTAATTGGATCCTAAACTTGCTTTCAATATCTCCATTGCTCTCATCTACACTTGTCAAAAGTCTCTTTTCTCCCTCTCAATCCTTCCTGTTACCTTCTGTTGTTCCCCATATACTTTAACCAAGAGAAATAGAAGCATCTCTTAGCCCAAAATGAAATTTTCTAATAAGAGGGAAATAATAGTCCAAGAAATGTCCATAAATCTCTGTTAAGCTTAGCAGGCTTTAGGGAATGGGTAGGGATCATAACTTATTCTCTTGACTCTATATATGCATTTCTCATATGCATTCATACATTATAAGCATACTTCAAGTGATAGAATTTATGTTGTCAGGATTGTAACTTGAACATAAACTGCTGGTTCTTATTTAATACAATTTCCAGTACACCACCATTTTTAATACCTTATGAAAAATTAGGCTCAGAATTAATATTTTGGAATGACTCCCTAGGTCTCCAATGAGACTTACAATTGTCAAAATATTATTTTTAAGTTCTTCCTCCAGGAAATTGCAGAACTCAAAACACTTACAAGTTAGCTCAGGATATTTAAAAATACCCTGTAGATACATAAGAAATAAAGTCATAAAATGAAAATACAATGGGAGATATAGATTAATGCAGACATAGATACAGATATATAGACATAAATATATAGTAAAGAAGAAATGATTTTTGCTAAGTAATGGATCCTTTTTTTTCCTTCTCTTTGTTTCCCAAACTCAAACCTTTTATAATTTTTTATGTTCATAATTTTAAAAATTATACAGAATATTTAAAAATTCATCACAATCAGGTATATTTTAAGAATTTTGCAGTTCTCAGCATCATTATTTTAGGAACCCCTATCTCCTAGCATATCAGACATATTAAAATATGCCCACATTCCACATTAACGTATGTTATATAGGTGACTGTATAAGAGTTCAGTTGAACTGCAATTGAGTAACTGGAATAATGCAACAGTATGCAATCTTATTTTTATATTTCTATCATGTGTGTATCTGCATACCTCTCACATCTCCCCATCCTTGTTCTCAGTTATTTTCATAGGCTTATAATCCATTAGTGTGATTTACCTGGTGAGAAATTACAGTGTAATATTACATGTACATTACATTATATGTATTATAGTACATACACATGTACATTATATATCTTTCCCTGTATTCATAAAGCCTGGAATTGTCATAATAGGCAAGGAAAAAGGAAATTAATAACCAAAAATTGGAAAGCCACCTGTAATGAATAAAATGTTCTCTAATTTGCCAATGTTTATATAGTTTCAAAATCAAGATTTTGTAGTGTTTATGTTATTTAAATAGTTAAAATAGTTTTATCTATATGTATTATGAGGCTGATTTTCTGGCCTACTGCTGAGAATTAACTACTTGATAAATGAAGACTGTGTTAATTATATTTAACTTGTTCCCCCTTGGTGCTTAAACATCTGGCTAGATAATTTGCACCTAAAAGTCTCTATAAACAACACACAGTTCTTAACAGATAGAGCCCAGTATTTTTAAATGCCAATTTGATTAAAACTGCAAAATCTAAGGCAGGCAAGAATAAAAAGATCATATTTCCACTTCCTTTCACATGTGATAATCTCCTGCCTCTTGCCTTTTAGAAAAATTTATACTGTTTACATTTTAAATGTTAGAAGAGTACCTGAATAATCCACTAATTTAAAAATTCAATTTAGCAATTTTAAAAGTTGCTAATTTAAAAACAGAGAAAATATTAGATACTATGAACTAAAGTAGTGTTTTTGAAAAGCTTAACACATAGTATTTCCATAATAATACTATAACTTCAAAGTTTCTGATTTCACCAAGGTTTAAGATAAGAATGTTATACAAATTTATTAGTAATTCAGAATTCAGATTGTGTTCTTCATTACAGAACACAATCCTGAGTGGAGACTATTCAGAAGTGCATCAGATCTACTGAGTACCTACTAAGTGTCAGGCACAGAGCCAGGCCCTTAGTATAGCCTTGAGGGGTTACCATCCCCCTCCTTTTAAAGGCCAAATCCTTGTTTGTTAATTATATAATTTCATGTTTATATTTTATGAAGTATAATAATTAGGCAAATTATGATACCCCCTACCCTTCAAGAAAGCAACTCAGGACATTGCTGATCTGAGCACCATTATCTTCAGGACCAATGCAGCTTAATAACCAGTAAACCTAAATTTATCCCAAGCTTGTAAAAGAAGTAATAATTGCTGACATTTGTTTTTACTATGTACCAGACATTCTTCTAATGTTTTACTTATATTAGACCATTTAATTGTCAAAATAAGTACTATAATTATGATGATTTTACAGATAAAAAAACACAGGTACAAAATGGCTACATGACTCGTCAGCACTTACAGATGATAGTGGCTTAGATGGGATATGAATCCAAGCGGTCTGGCACTACAGCTAAAGAGCACATTCTTAATTACCTTATTAGACACTGCCTCTTATGAAAGTATCTAATAACAAGTATTACAAAAATCTAAGAGCACTGAAGGCAAGTATTCCAAGCAATAAAATTTCATGAAAGCCCACTAAGAAACATCTAAAATACACTTGCTAAAAATGTGTTAATATGACTCTTCAATATAGAATTAACTGTACTTTGATTTATTATTTAATACTTGAATTGCAAAACAAGCTAACAGCATTATCTAGTATACCTTAATAATCACCAAGAATGGTAACAATAAAAATACCTTACATTTGCATACTTGTTCCAGTTTCAAAGCATTTTCAAGCATTTTCATCTGAATTGAACTTTTATTTTTATTCTTATCATTAATACATGCTTTCATATATATTATCTTGAAAAAAGAAAAAGAAATTCTCAAACAATGCTAGGCTTTACTGATTAAAATCCATTATTTGATATTTTCAGAATAATTTAAAACAGATAATAGGGGAGAAATGTGCATTTCCACCCAAATATAATATCTGGAACAAGTAAACACTATACTTAACTCATGAATAAAATAAATTTTCTTTTCTGCTTATTAAAGTTATTAAAAAATAACTATTCGAGTGCATCCCAATACTGTTGCTGGCCTGAAAAATAAAGATCAGGGTAAAGAAGAAAACTCAAGAAAAAAATGAAAAATTACTAGAAGCACTCACGTTACAACAAAGAATGGCAAATACTTTATTCATTTAAGAAAATGAAATGAAAGATTATATTGTGTTTTACTGAAACAAAATGAAGTAAAAATCCCCATGCTATTTTATCTATGCATTAACTTAAAACCTTTATATCTAGCATAGTACAGAAAGTCTAGGTTAGATGAAATAAATGTGTGGAATCTGTTGATGAAATTGTATTTTAAATCTTTGAATGTTGTTCATTATTTAAAGCCATTCTACAACACACCTCTTTCCAAAGTAAATGGTCCATCTTCTTAATTCTGTTTTGTTGTTGCCATTGCTCATTTATTTGTTTGCCAAGTTCAATTTTCTCAATTTAAAGCAGGGAGCACATCATTTGGATCTGGTTACAGAAAAAGTCTGCTTATTGTTGCTTGAAACTTAGAGTGTGACTCTGCAGCATATACAAAGTTTCAACTAACTTTAAGAAATAAGAGCACAGAGGAACAAAAACATCTTAATCATTCACCAGCAAGGGATTAAGTTCTTGAAGATTTTTACTGGTTAATTCCATGTGTTAACACACTCATCTTGGGATGTTCTCTCCACTGTAGAAAATGAAGTTCATTCTGTCCTGTAGCCCTAACCCCAGTTAAATTACCAATGTGAGTCCGTGATCACACAGCAGATGAGTAAGACAGGGGTGTCTGCTTCTGCAGAAATCCATTACTTTCTGTGGAACTGCAATTCTGAACACATGATTTACTGAGAATTGGTATAATTTTCACATATGTTAGTATTTTTACAGAGAAAAGAATGATGTTTCATAGTTTTTGGTATTTTAAAAATTAGGTTGCAATGCAAATCAAAGTCAATGAATTTCAAAGTAGGAAGCTCACAAAGGATCCTCTTAAAAAGGTTTCTTAAGTAATCACAAAGCAAAAAAGGCACAAGAGGGGAAAGAGGTGACCTTTAAGTACTCCCACCTCAGTTTCCCTAAACATACAATATGAAACCAGTTAATCCCCTACCAAATCTTTCCCACCGCAGGAAACGGCAACATAACCTTTCCAAACCATGAAGCGTCTTGGGTTTATCTCTTGCCTCCTCCCAACACCACTATGACACCTCTAGCAGCTCAGTGGCTAGAATAAATTTTGAATCCTCTCATTTCCCTCTGTTTCTTATGCTACGATTCTAACTCAAACCACCCCTGTCTCTAACATCTTCAAAAGTCTCTCAATGTATTTCCCTGCTTTTACTCATGTCTCCAGAACGGTCTCCATAAAAGAGAACATGTAACTCCTCTGCTTAGACGTATCTCGCAGGGATGTCCAACCTACAGTCTGTGGCTGCATTTGGATTATCTGAGGCCTGTTTTGTTTGTCCGTGGTGTCAGAAATCATAAAAATTATGCAAGGCTCTTCTGTTTTTGCTCATCAGCTTTCGTTAGTGTTTCTGTACTTCATGTGTGGCTCAAAACAACTCTTCTTTCAATGTGTGGCAGAGAAGAAAAGATGTTAGACACCCCACATGGCTGCCCATTGCCATAACAACAAAATGAAACTGTTCTCTGTGACTCATATCCCTTCCTAACCCTGAAACCTCATCAAGTACCCCTCTTCTCAACATCTCTATTCCTCCCACACTGGCCTACTCATTGCCATTTAACAGCATTAACTTATCCTTATCAGAAGATAAGATTTTTCTTGGCTCTAAAGTTACCTCTTCAGAGAAACCTTCCCCAATCATCCTATCGGAAACAGCACCCACCTCTCCTCCAGTCACTCAACCTAATCACCTATTCAATTTTTCTTAAGCACGTCTCACTGTTGAAGTTATATTATCTGTATACTTGGTCACTAATTTACTGATTATTTAACTTTCACTCTCCCCTCCGCTCCCTCTCCCACTGGGCACACTCCGTGAGAATAGGGACCTTACTGATTCATTCACTGTTATTCCAGCATCCAGTTCACCCCTGGCACATCTCCAGTATTCAAGAAATATCAGTTAAAGGAATGAATGAGATGCAAAGTAAAATCCAGAAAGATATGCTGACCAGGATTATGCTCACCTCCGTCTTCACTCTGGCCTGAGTTTTTCCACTTGGCTTTATAGAGCTAGCTTGGAGTGAGAAATGGTCCTTTTTCAATTCCCTCTACTCAATAAATAGCAAAATAGTATTAATGTGAAAGTTATGGTCCAAAGAGGAAATTAAAGAGTCCTCAGAGTGATTACAGGGTGAAAATAGAACATATAACTGATAAACATGTTCTAGGCAACTTTAACAGTAACAATTAAAAATAATTCAACAGGCTATCAACCATGGAAAAAGAAATCTTGTTCTTTATCTTGTCTCCTGCTTCTCCCCATTTTTCTTTTCTTTCCATATCCTTTGAGGGTGATCTTCTGTCCTTCCTGGGAATTCCTCTCAATGCAGAGACACCTCATAAATAGGTACCATTCATAAAGCAGCTCTGGCAAAGGATCATTCTAGCCTAATTGTTATGTAGTGTTACCACAAAGGAAATTTGTTTACTTAAGGAAGGAAATGTATTAAGTGTCATTTATAAAAACAAAGGCATTAAGTCAAGAAATTCAGGGACCATAACTTGGTCTGCAAGACACGGTGAGGAATGGATGAAATAAAGAGGAAGAGGCTACCAACCAATGTTCACATCCTCATTACCACAAGAGCAATGTGAATTCAGAACAGAATTAGAGTCTAGAAAATGATGATGCAGTTGAGACAGAACTGCCCTTCTGAGGCTCTCGTCCTTACTATACTGGACCTTGGCTAACTCCTTATGCTGCCACAGTAAGGCCAGCTGTGTTTCAGAATTCAGGCCTTTTTGAATTTTAGAAGGTAATCTAGTACATATGCATATGTCACATGCTGCTTAACGCCCCTTGTGGAATCTGGAACAATATCCTACAGTCAAGTGCATATATATTTTGGTAGCCAAATCAAATATATTGATATTCATATACAATGTATAATTAATACCTATAATTATCTTCATATCAGCTAACTTATGGAAATATTTTGATTCTTAGGTTGTTTTGGATTCTGAAATAATATAGATATTATTTCTATATAAAAGAATATAATGTAGATAAAGTAGTTTTAACCTTTAATAGTACAGGAGGAGAGACATTGTCATTAACTTCACTTTGGAAGTGAGATGGGAGTAGAGTTAGAGAGAATGACAGGCAAATCATGAAGGATAAATGTAGGCTACCATCTCTGTAAGCCGAAAAACTTCTTAAGTGCTTCATAGCTGGTTTCTCCACAGTTGATAAGAGTAGGTGATGGGAACGAACTTCAATCTGTGAACTCACTCTACTGAAGCAATCCTATTTAATTGGGTGTCATCCCCCCATGAAAGGAACCAGAGGGGGGAAGGAGAAGTAGAGCTTCCACTGGCTCTGCTTGTTACCTGAGTTTTGGTTTCCAAAACCAAAGGAGTGTAACAGAGTGTCAATCTAGATGAAATCCAATTTACTAAAAAATAGTGTAAAGGTAGGAAGATGACATTAAGAGATGCTATCTCAAAATGCAAACAGTGATTTTGCATAGAGTGTAAAAGTATATGGGCCTTGTATTTTTTTTGTGTGTGTACTCATCTATTCCTTCCATGCAATTTTTACAACACAGATTTGTTTTTTATGAGTATTTTTAAGTGCATAAACTAGCACTTGATAAAAAAAGTAGATAACATCATGAAGTGAAGCTACTTTAACAAATAAAACTACAGACGATCTTGGGAATGAAACCACAGGACAGGATGTCTAAGGACCTTAAAAAAACAACCAAAAACAGGCAAAAAGAAAAATTATTATTTTTTTTAGTCTTAAGAGTTTATGGATAGGTTCTAACTCACTTAAAATTGTTCTTGGTACAGAAAAATCTATTCAAAACGATAGACCCATTAGAATCAGAGTTGTAATTTCTGACATAAAATAATAATAATATATTACCAACTATGTCACTAATATTACTGTTAAGTTTAGAATCATTGCAACTCCTGCTCTTTAGGCTCAGAGTTTTAATTTAATAGAATAAAATTGTAATTACAATTTCAATATGACTAATTAATTTAATGGGTGGTGACCTCAGAGTTGATGTTTATTGTCTGCTCACGAAATACCCAGAACTGTTGTTAGCAAGCTACACATATTTTCCTTAAATAATATTTCCCAAAGTCCTATGAGGAATGTGGTCTTATAATCTTAATTTTAGACATGAGAAAACTGAGGCTTAAAACTTAGATTACTTGCTTAAGCCTACTTATATAACAATGGCACAATTGAGATGCAACTATATGTTTTTCTTACTTACAAACCCATTTTTGTAACTGTTGTGGTGCATTTTTATTTAAATGGATATAGAAAAGATAATAACAGTTTAATTCATTTGCTTAAACTTAAGAATCACTTCAATATTATTCTAAACCATGCTTAAAACAGTAACAAGTGCCCGTTCTATTTTATATCTTTAAAATGATTTACACATGGGTTATTCCTGTGAACTGAAAGGGGACTTATATTCACAAGAGCAATCAAGCAACAGTAAATTTTTCCTTCTATTATATTCAGTAATATGACTAGGAAAACAAATTATACATATATAATCACAAATAGTAATCTACATTCTCTAACAGGTATTACTTTCCTATTTGCTCTTATTTAAAACCACAACCACATTTTATGTTTAAAAAGATAAGTGTATCTCATAGGTTTTTAGAAGTAATTTTTAGAAAATGGATTCTGTTAAGGAAATGAGTCAGAATGTAACTAAGAATCCTTTCAAAAACTTTTTTTTCAGAGATAGGCTTTAAAAGAAAAAAAGAAAATTTTAAAACAACAAACAATGCTATAGAAGAATCAGAAGCCATTAAATCAATAACAATTAAGTACATTTCTGAACAAATGTTTCAATAGTGACTGAGAAAAAATTAATTTTCTAGAGGCTTCGGAATATACTGCAAACCCTGTGGTAATTAGCATCAAAAACCTAACTTGTAGTGTGATCTTTCTGCCTCTTGCATTTCGCTGCCCATAATGAAGTCCTAACCCTTAGCACCCATGAATGGGACCTTATTTGGAAATAGGTCTTAAGAGATGATCAACTAAGATTAGGTCATTAGAGTGAAAACTAATCCAATAGGAGGGGATATTTGGACACACAAACAATGTTCTGGTGGAGGAGAACATCATCTATCAGCCAGACAGACTCCTCAGGACACCAGCCTGGAACACACCCTCTCTCACAGCTCTCAGCAGAAACGCTGCAATCCCTGTGACTTCAGACTTTTCCAGAACTATGAGACAATAAATTTCTTTTGTATAAGCAACCTGTGGTACTATGTTAGCCCCAAGAAACTAATATACCCCTTTAATAGCTATCTGGGACAATTCTACCATAATTTGGACAGATCAATACATGTTATAGCTACCTCAGTGGGTCCAAGGCACAACTGCCTACTATATAGCAGTATGCAAACAGAAGTGTGATGAAGGCATAGTCAGAGAATTAAGCAGAATGCCCAATGGTAACTTACTTTAAAATGATATCAGCTTTTCCATAAAGTAGAGGCATGGAGTTTCCTAGACTCTTGGAGGTATCTTCTTACTTCCTTACCTTCTTCCTGCATGAGGGCAAGGCAATTTCCTCCTTGGAAAGAGAAGAGAGAGCTTTGGAACATGACAAAAGATGTCATTTTCTGAGATCCCTGATCCTCCTGGAAGAAAAATTCTAGCCCTACTCCATAGAATTCAAAGTTTGGGAGACTCGTAAAAATGGACAAGGAAGACCTCCACCAAAGCCCTGTGGCAGGAAAGAGCAATAAAACCCTAAAATAAAATTTCATTAAGGAAAGAAAACACACCAACTTGAGGCTTGGGTCTGGACATAGGGATGTATTTTAGGAAGAGGGATGATTCTAGCTTGAGACTTATATAGGAAGCCTCTATAAATTCAGCCACCTGCCACCATGCTATCCTGTTTTGAGGAATAATGATTGGACCTGAAAGTGTAACCTAGAAGAGCTGTAATAGTGGCACCCAACATGGCATATCCCTATAAGCTGACAAGGAACTTAAATCCACAAGGCCAGCAAGCAACAGTGAATAAACATCAGCAACACAACTGTGCGAGGTAAGTGTGCAGGGAAGCACCATGCAATACAAGCAATAATAGAAAATACTGGCTCAACTCAAGGTAGTTTTCACTTCACATTTGGAAGGTACAATGTCCTCGATGGACATAACATAAGTATTATCTCCATAAGTATTATGGAGAAAAGCAAAACTCTTAGGAATGAGAAAGTAAACTTCCTGTTACATTGCTATATAATTATTTGAGTTGTTAATCCAACAAGTAAAAAACATTGACTGTTTACAGACCAAACTAAAAATACAGGAGAGATCACATTTGAACCTGGAGTCAGAGGGAATAGAACCATTGATTATGGTCCATGTGGGCAGTGAAGACGGATAAGGTATCCGAGGGAAGTTAGCCTGGGAAGGGTCAGAGAAAGGTGGCATTTGATTGCCTTCCAAGTGTGGCAGGAGGCTGGCACTGTGACTAGATTACTAAACTAAAGAGCTTAGAAGCAAGGAAATCATAAATAATAGATTTTAAATAAGGAGAAAGCCCAGAATTCAGTCCTAATACTGCCAGTTACTAACTATGAGACCTTGTCTAAATCCCTTAAAGTCCCTATAGCTCAATTTCCTCATCTGCAAAATATTGATGAAAATAATATTTTCCTTGTGGAAAACATTAAAAAAAAATGCCTTCGAAAGCACTGAAAAATGCCAAACCTATAGTAGATAATCATTGTTATTACCAAAATGCGAAATTCAGCCAGCAAAACCTTGTATCAGGGTAATCATTATCAATTTTTTATCAATCACCTTCCTTTATAATTAAGAATTTAAAAACTTTAGAAGAACCTATTTAATAAATATGGGATTCCAAGTATTAGAACATACCAAAATTTTAAACTTTCATTTTCTATACATGAGCATACACATTTATTTTCCACAGCTAAAGCCCGCCACTTTTCTTTCAAAGAGATCTTAAGAATAAAACATAATCTCTACAAGTAGCCCACTCTGTTACAGGCTTTTGTGTACTACTACCCTTGAGAAAGAACAAAAACTACTCTTTCCTCCAACTTCGGTGATATAATTGGTGCCATCATCCACAATTGTCCACACTGCAAACAGTTTCTCCTCACTCCAGTGCTCACTTCTATACACCACAAGCAATTAGGGCGTAAAAACTCTTCAAGTGTGAGGAAGTTATAAATCAGAGAATGGGAGAGAGAAAAACAAATGAAAAACAACTTTGAAATCCCTTTAAAAAAAAAGGAAACGGCTATCTGATATGAAGTAATCAGCAAACAATTTCCTAATAATTGATTATGTGTTCTGCTCCATCCATAAAGCCAGATGCTTAAATATTAGTGGTGATAAATGTTGCCTCCTACATATAATTAGGTGTTGCTGGTGTCTCTTTGGTACTGAGGAATTAAGGCTTATTTCTAACCCCTACACTGTATTCCCATTAGGTTAGTGGGACACAGAATCATTTGTAATATCGGAGTCCATACATGAAGATAATCAAAGGCTTTGGCTATTTTTACAAGGCCTTTGTTAATTCAATTAATCCTTCAAGGGAGGTAAGAAGTGTTGACAAACTCATTTATTTAACTTTTCAATGTTTAAGAAGTAATTAGTTTGGTAGAGAGTAGTGCTAAAATATACAGAAAACTCATAAGGAGGAGATAACTTGGTAGGATAGATGACAGTTTTTCATTTCAGAGTGTTAAGTTTTAGGTGATAGCAGATTTACAAAGCACATTCATGGGCAGCGATTAGCCTATGGCTGGCAATGCAATGTCAGTGTCACAGACAGAATCAAATTAATTCACCAAACTTGTATGAATGAATTTCTGCATGCCATGTATTCCCCCTAGCTATTGGGAATAGAGCAGCAGCTAAAACACAATCCATGTTCTCAAGAAGCTTTCACAGTCAAGTAGGAGAGACGTATGTGTAAATAAATAGGTTAATCATGGTGTGACATGCTTAAACACACAATACAGAGGTAACTCAGAAAAGGAAATAATTAACTATTTAGGGAAGGGCCATTAGAAAAAGTTTAATGAGGGAACATGATGTCAGTTTGAATTTTATTTTAATTGATGTAAGCTAGAAATTAGCTGAGTAATGAATCAATCAAGAAAATATATGAAGACAACAATATGGCTCAGACACTAGAAGAGGTTTAGAGAATCCAAGTAAGGGGCTATTTCCAGAGCTACATTGCAACTTCTATGGGCCACAGCCACCTTTGCCTCTGTAGTCCCATTCCTCCTTAAAAGAAAAATGTTGAAATTTATATTTTACAACTGTATTGGACTAAGATAAATATATTAATACCATATATTAACCATTTTATTCAACCTGAAACTTCATTATTTCCCCTTCCATTATTTTTAAAATAAGTGCTCTTTCGGATTAAGATTTTTTTTGCCCTCCCCCAAATGTAATGGGTTTTCTACACCAGAAGAAAGGTGGTCCCCAACCTTTTAGGCAACAGGATCTAGCTTGATGGAAGTCAATTTTTCCATGAACTGAGGTGGAGGGGGGAATTATATTTTCATAAAAAGCACGCAAGATCCCTCACACTCATGGGTGGTAGACAGTAGGGTCTGTGCTTCTATGAGAATTTAATGCCGCAGCTCCATAGGAGGTGGAGACCTGGCCATGATGGGGCTGTGGGGAGGTTGCGACCCAGCATTGATGGGAGCTGTGGGGAGCAGCTGTAAATACCCACGAAGAATAGCTCATTCACTATCACTCACCTCCTGCTATGCAGCTCAGGTTCCAAACACGGCACAGACTGGTACCAGCCCACCACCTGAGGGCTGGGGACCACAGCTCTACACTATGCCTACTGTGCTGAAAGGATAATTCAGCCCTGGTGTTTGTCTTTTAAGAGTCAGACACTGTATGCATTTTATAAAGAAGAAGATAATGGAGTAGGCCACATTAATATAAATGCAATAACAAAATAAAGCCTGGTTGGAAGCAAACATTTACTCAATATGGGCCCCACAGAGTCTTAGTGCCTGGGTTCAACTCCCAGCTTTATAAATATTGTTTAATTTCTCTAACCCTTGGTTTCCCCATCTGTAAAATGGAAACAATACAATGTCATGGTGTTATTAAAAGGTTAAATTATTTAACACCAAACAGTACTTAGAATTTTGCGTGGCATAGAGTAGGAGCCCAATAAAAGTTAACTATTTCTATAAATTTTTATATTTGCAACATCTTATAAGATAAATTAAAAAATGTAACATACTAGCTGTATCTTTTTTCCTTCTGAAATTATTGAAACATAATAACATACATATATATGTACACAGACTCTTATTATGCATTTTGACCAAAACAATACCTTTAGTACAATCCCAGAATCTAGGAGGTAGACATAAAATTAGTGCTGTTTTTCCCATTTTATAACTGAAAAAATTGAGCTATTAAAAGATTACGTGATTTGACTTAGATATGAGAGTCACACTGAGTGTTTTTATGTGAACTGCATGGATGATGGTGGCCTTGCTCAAAACTTTAATAATTTTTCCTGAAAATATTAATTTCCTATTATGTTAGCTCTATCCGACAGTGTGGTAGATTCAATGCTGAGTTCTCCTACTCTCTCTTCAAGCCTCTTAATTCCTGGTGACTGCTAAAAATGATAACCTCTAAGTCCTTTCAACACCTTAATTCAATTCACAGTCCTATCCTACTGCGGTGATAGCTATCTCCGTCACTCGTCCCACCCTCCTTCTCATCACATGGGCTCAACAGCTCAGCTCATCCCGACCCCCTTCCCTGTGCTCCTCTGCATGGGAGACATTGCCAAGTCTTGTCAATTTCTCATCCACAAAGCCTCCTGCATCTGCTCCCACCTTCCCATTACTACTGTCACTGTCTGCCCCATTCAGTGCTTTATTAAATCTGCCCCTCACTGTTAGAATTCAATTACTGCCTCCTGACACACAGCACATGGCTCTGCTTCCAACCTCTCTACCTTCTAAGTCATCCTACATACTGCTGCTGAAAAACTTCCTGCAGGTGGGAGTCTGAGCAACTCAGTTTAACATTTTAGGCTCCCTTCAATCTGCTCTCAACCTATTTTTCCAGATTTATCTCCTTCTTAAATACCCACGTGCAGCCAAACAGGTGCACTGCAGAATGTGCCCGGCATGTCCCTACATCTGTGGCTTTGTTCCTGCTCTTGGACTACTAAGGTATTGTTTACTCCACTGACATCTGTCAGAATTCTAGCCACCCTCCAAAGTCCTAATCATGCACCACCTTCTAATCATCCTTCTTCTATCTCCGAGCAGTTCACTCCCCAACTCCCCTGTCTTCAATGATTTAATAGTATTTTACCATGCATTTCAATAAAGCACAAAGTAAGTACCATCTCTTCTGGAAGATTTTGCCATCCTAGACTCTGCAGCTTCCTATTCTTTCCTCTGCTTTCTAGAGGTTTTTTTGGTTTTTTTTTAATGCTTTATTACTATACTTAATATGCAATTTTATTAATCTAACTATTTGGGTATGCATATACTCTGCTTGATGGTGAACTCTACACCCTGACATACCCAGACACCTTTTGTGAACTCCAACACAAATACATATACTTTTTATCAATATGTGTACATCAATCTACTTATCTCCATTTACATCTTTAGTTTGTGTCAATCCTTTTCAAAGCCAATACAGCCATAGCCAAAAACTTACCTTGCTGATATAGTTAAACTATAAGATAATTAAGATGTGTTTGGAGTGTAACTCTTCTTGCAAACTGATAAGTTAAATGATTTAATTCTCTTTGAATCTAGCCCAAGATTTGTGACATGCATCAGAGAACCACGGAGAATACATATATTAAGAAATTTCAGGGCGATAGGAAGACTGAAATTCTTCATTAAAGGCTTTCCTAATTTCCAAACTGCTTTCCCTGCTATATTTTCTTTAATGCACTTAAGCTACCAGGAAAGTTTTGCAGCAAATATATTTTGCCATTTCACAGTACCTCTAGTGAAAATTACTTCTTTTACATGTAAATCAATTGATGTATTTAGTTTCTACAAAGAAATGTTGGTTAAATGAACATGAACAATTAAGAATTCCAACTATAAACCAAATATACTTAAAATGAGTATAAAATTCATATTACCAAAATAAAATTATATTCTACATTATCAGCACTTTTTTCTAAAATCATAAGCTTTGGGACTTAAAATTGCTAGTAATTCAATTCTACTTAAATAACAGCATAAAATTATAATATTCATATTGAAGGTTAATTTGAAAACCTAAAAGATAAATACTTCTGGAAAAATGTTACTAAAAAATAAAAATATAGAAAAGAAAATAAGACTAGATTTTTACATTTTGAACTAGAAATGTGAGAAGAAAAATGAAGGAAACTCAAACGTACCTTAAGCAAAAGGATACTAAGCAGAAAGAATTTTTAATATAATCTTGAGATTTGAGTGAATCTGCAAATGAATATAAAACTTACAGAAATGCTTCTGGTATGTCCATATGTTTCATTGCCATGTTCATTACTTTTAAATTCTAATTAAAATAAACTTCCAACCGTAGTCCTTACTGTGGGATGTAACCAAGTAAACAAAGGTAGAGAATCACAGATTTATTATGTTGGAGAGCATGAGTAAAAAGAATGATTATTAAATCAATCATAGTCTCACATAAAGCCATAAAATAGTTGAGTATAACAAACAGTTTAATAGAGACCTCTCATATAAATCTTAAAAATACAATTTTTTGGCTTGATATTAATAGTAGTGAATATTATAGAATTGAGTACTATAAATAACTATTTTATTAAAATTTCAAAATCTAAAACTTATAATTGGGAACAATATTAGAGAACTTAAAAAGAAAAAGAAAAAGGAAAGAAGAAACTACTGGATTTTGTTCACACATGGGGTAAAAGGCTACAATTGAGCTAATTATAGCCTTTCCCCCAAATCTGATTATCCCTAAGGCTAGGGAATAATGAAGCAGATTTCATTTCGGCCAACTAGACTTCTCTATTTTCCTTGAAACAAGATAGTTGGGTAAGTTAGTTCCTTAGTGTTAGAAGCTTAATTTTCAAAGCAGATCTTCCAAAATGATTCCAGATTCAAAGATGACAAAGTTTCTTGATATTTTGCACATGTTTTTGAGGACTAAATAAACACTTCCAAGTCAACTAACTCTTCGGGCACTATTCCCTGTATATTTCTTCAAAAACACTATTGTATTTAGAAATTAAAAGATTAAGAAATGGTTTTGGGAAGAGATGGAGAGCCAAGAAAAACAAACTGCCTTCATTCCCATATAAGACTTGGTTTCAATCAAATGTTTATGGAGTCATTTATTTATACAGTAATGAAAATATATTTACTGTATGTAAGCAATAATGATACTGTTTCATCAAGAATTCATCATTTACAGCCTGAGAGGAAATAACACTATAAAAATCGTTCTTCAAATGTCTTTATTATTTTTTATATTCATTAATAAAATATATCTACAGATAAATAAGGCACAGATTGTTTGTAAAACATATTTGAGACAAAATAGGCATTTTGAAATGACACTTTCTTATAAAATTTCAATACAGAAATGTTTACAACCATGATACTGAACATGAAATTTCAAATCATAATAATTTACATGATGTAAGTAATTCTGTATGTGAAATGCTCAAATAATAACAGGCTGCACCTTGTGCAAGGCTTTGCAGACTACAAATCTCCTTTATAAACATATTTTATTTGATTCTCAAAATAACCCAAAGAGGTAGGTATTATTACCTGCATTGTGCAGATGAGCAAACTGAATGTTACAGAAGCTGAGTTACTTGTCTAAAGTCATAACATAACAGATATAAGATCAAGGCATCAAAATCAGATCCTCAGATTCCAACTTCTTTATATTCTGCTGCTATAAAAGTATAAGTACAGCAACCAAAATGGACACATAGTCCTAATGCTTTGGTAATTTTATTGGTACAGGTGTATAGATAGGCAAAAGTACATTTAATAAGACAAGCAATTGAGAGGAAAAATATTATTCAAGAAAATAAGTTCTCAGGGAGGAAGCAGAGAAAGATGGCCAAATAGAAAACTCCAACAATCTTCTCTCCAAATGAATACTTAATTCAAAAACTATCCATATAATGGAGCACCTTCAGAAAAACCAAAAATAAGGTAAGTGATCACATTATGTGGTTTTAACATTACACCAAAGAAAGAGGCACTGAAGCGGACAGGCAAGACAGCATGCATTGTCCGCTGTCCCCAAGTCATGCCACACCAAGACTCCCCATCCACCAGAAGTGCCACACCAACATGTCCAGTGGAGAGAGAATCTGGGTGCTGGGGGAGGATTGTTTAGAATTGTGCGCTTTGCATTGAAACTAAGGGCACTCCTGGCATAGGGAAACACAGTGTAGGGCAGAATTGTGCCAGTACCCTGGATGGAGCATTTGACCAGCCATGCCAGAGGGAAATCCTCCACTTTAAAACCAAAGTTCCAGCTAGTTATCATATGTTTAAAATACTTGGATATAAAATGTTTTTGCAAGCCTCCTGATAACTTCAAAATACCTACAACGTATGCACAGAGTAATGAAAAGCAAGAAATTAAAATACACCACCAGAGAAAATCACTTTTAACAAAGGAAGATAGGAAGGAAGGAAGGATGAGAGGGCCAGAAACAACCGCATATCAAATAACATGGCAGACTCAAGTCCTTACATATCAATAATAACACTGAATGTGAATGGACTAAATTCCCCAATAAAAGTTCATGTAGTGGCTGAATGATTAAAAAAATATAAGAGCCAACTACGTGTTGTCTTCAAGAAACCCACTTCACTTATAATGACAGGCACAGACTAAAACAGCTAAGGCATCAGCCACGTACACCTGAGCTGTCGGGTTCGAATCCAGCCTGGGCCCGTCAAACAACAATGACGGCTGCAACCAAAAAATGGCCGGGCGTTGTGGTGGGTGCCTGTAATCCCAGCTACTTGGGAGGTGGAAGCAAGAGACTCGCTTGAGCCCAGGAATTGGAGGTTGCTGTGAGCTGTGATGCCACAGCATTCTATCCAGGGTGACAGCTTGAGGCTCTGTCTCAAAACAAACAAACAAACAAACAAACAAACAAACAAAAAAAGGGATGGAAAAAGATATTTCATGCAAACTGAAACCAAAAAATAATAGAAGTAGCTATATTACTGTCATATAAAATATATTTCAAGACAAAACCAGTTTTAAAAAGACAAATAAGGTCTTTATGTAATGATAAATTGTTCAATTCAGCAAGATATAAAAAAATCTAACTATGTATGCACACAATACCAAAGCATTGAAATATAAAAAACAAATATTATCAGAGTTAAAGAGAGAGCTAGACTTCAATACAGTAATCAATGGAGACATAAAGATTCCATTTTCAGTAATGGACATATCCAGACTGAAAATCAACAAAGAAATATTGGACTTACTCTGCAGTGTAGAACAAATGGGCCTAATAGATGTTTATAGAACATTTCATCTAACAGCTGCACAATACATGGTCTTCTCCTCAGAATGGATCAATGTTAAGAACAGATCATATGTTAGGCCACAAAACAAGTTTTAAAAAACTGAAAAAAATTGAAATAATTCAAAGTATTTTCTCTGTCCACAGTGGAAAAAAACTAGAAAGCAGTTACAAGAGGAAAATTAGAAAATATACAAACATATGGAAATTAAACAATAGGATCCTGAATGACCAGTGGGGTAAGGAAAAGATTAAGAAGAAAATTTAAAAATTTCTTGAAATAAATGAAAATGAAAACACAACATGTCACAACCTGTGTGATACAGAAAAAGTAGGGATAAGAGTAAGTTTATAGCAATAAATGTCTATATGAAAAAGTAGAAAAGCTTCAAATAAACAACCTAATGATGCATCTCAAAGAAATAGAAAAACAAGAGTAAACCAAACCCCAAATCTGCAGAAGAAAAGAAATAATAAAGATCAAAGCAGAAATAAATAAAATTGAAACAAAAAAGATTGAAGATCAAAGACACTATAAGTTGGCTTTTGGAAAAGATAAATAAAATTGACATGCGGTTAGCCAGACTTAGAAAAAAGGAGAAAAGATCTAAATAATGAAAATCAGAGATAAGAAAGGAGACATTACAGCCGATACTACAGATACCCTACAAGCCAATAAATTGAAAATAAAGAAGAAATGGATAAATTCCTAGACACATGCAACATACCAAGACTGCAGTAGGAAGAAATTAAAAAACTAAATAAACCAATAATAAGGAACAAAATAGAAGTATTAATAAGAAGTCTCTTATCAATGAAAAGCCTAGGCCCTAAAGGCTTCACTGCCAAATTCCAGCAACAATTAAGGAAAAATTACTACCAATCCTACTTAAACTATTCTAAAAATTGGAAGAGGAGAGAATACTCCCAAACTCATTGTACAAGGCCTGTGCCATCCCGATTTCAAAACCAGACAAAGAACAACAAAAAATAAAGGTATAGACCAATATCTCTGATAAACATAGATGCAAAACTCAACAAAATATTAACAAATCAAATACAACACATTTAAAAGATTACTCATCTTTATCAAGAGGGATTCATCCCAGGGATGCAAAGATCATTCAACATACACAAATAAATCAATGTGATACATCATATCAACCATATAAGCATTTCAACTGATGCCAAAGGTTTTCA
>CAUYRH010052875.1:0-15483 GCA_963574655.1 Perodicticus potto
GTGGGCGCCTCTAGTCCCAGCTACTTGGGAGGCGGACGCAGGAGACTCGCTTGAGCCCAGGAATTGGAGGTTGCTGTGAGCTGTGATGCCACTGCACTCCATCCAGGGTGACAGCTTGAGGCTCTGTCTCAAAAAAAAAAAGAAAGGAAAGGAGTTGTTGGAAACACTCGAGGGTCTTCTGGAAACCTGGCTGCCCAAGAGAAGGACCATTCCAAGGGGAGCCCCTCCTGCCCTCCCAGGTCTAATGTCTCCAGGGGGAAGAGGGAAGAGAGAAGTGGGGGAGCGAGGGAGGGAGGAAAGAAGCGAGCCTCGGCAAGAGGTTAAGCACCTTTTGCCCAGTGTTAAGAGGCCCAGCAGACAGACCTGGCACTGGATCTGCAGATAAGTCATCCACGCTGGACCCTTGGCTTTGCTTTTAATTGGCTCAATATTTACACAGTGAAATCACACATGTGCCTCACCTAGACCGTAATGAGCTCACACCCAGCTGCCCAGGAGAAACTGCAGAGAGAAGCAAGTTGTCTCAGGTACGGGGGCGGCATCCCCTCCCGGTGACCCCTCTGACTCTCCCCCAACTTTGAAAAGCTTGACAGAAGAATCATTTGGCTGGCTCATTTGAGGAGGAATAGTTCACAGGGTGCACCAACCACACACACACCCCACAGATGGCATTTCCCGAAGTTGCTGGGGGCTTCCTGCACACCCAGTAGGAGCAACTTGAGCCCTTCGGACTCCTGCAGCAAAGTTATTCCTTCCCCCTGGTTGTGCTGATAGATCGGTTTTTCTTTCCTCAAGCATAGAAGCACAGTTTGCCGAAACCCAATGCAGAAAAATAACCATGCTCAAAAGATTTAATTATACGGCCGCCGTCTCGGTGGGAAAGTGCAGCGTGCTGCTTTTCTGAGTCCACATCATGACTGCTGAGAAGTGCAACCCGAGATCAGAAAGCAAAGACAACTTCTAAGGACCACGCAGCCTAGGACCCGCCAGGCCTTCAGCAGCTGGTTATCACACGAGTGATATTCAAATAATTAAATCATCTAGAAAAATAAAGATGCAACTGAATGTGCAGCCACTCTCCCCCATCAGCCATCCTGCCTCTGTCCCTACCAGAACAGGAACTCCAAGGGAGGGGCAGAATCAGGTCACCACCGGATCCTTAGGACACAGCGAGGTCTGTCTTCCCAGAGGTCCAGACTCCAGGGACGGAGTCCAGTAAAATCTTTGCCACCCATCTGAGGTGTCTAATGCTAAGCCCAATAAAGCCACATCTCATTGTCCAAACAGAAGTGTGACGATCCTTGGCTTATTTCTCCCTTCAGAAGCCCAAGAGCAAAGGCTGGGAACAAGCCACAGCTTTTGTGTGGCCATCCGGGGTCCTTCCTTATTCTTTGCCCCACCTTCTTCCTTACTCTTAGTTTTATATGATGTACATTAATCTTTATTTTGTTTCTGAGAGACACATGACTAGTCAGGGGTCAACAGCCCTTCCTGAATTTATCAAGCTGTCATTTCAGTGAACTTCATTACTAAAAAGGAGAGAGCTTCCAAATGCTTGATTATTCATTCATGACCTTCCCAGAAGACATTTTAGGAAGAACGGGACTCAAGAGTCAGCTGGGCTGGACGTGCAACACCAAAGCCCTACCATGTAACTAGCAGAACAGATTTCACCAGGTTGACTTGGCCCTGGGCTTCAACTCCCCTACCTATAAAATGGAGCTGACCCCAGCTACCCCCAGGACAGCTGTGACAGTTCCCCCTCAAGATGAGGGTAGCTGACAGGCCTGGCCACCCACCCCTCCTCTGCACAGTGGTCAGAACACAGCTAAACTCAGATCCACTACAAGGATGAAATGAGCTCCCAGAATAGAGCTTGGCGGCCCCCAGGAATGCCAGCCCCCTCCCCCATGATCTTCACCTCTTTTCTAAGACTGTCTGTGTCGCCACTGAGCTCATAATGAGTCAGTCACAGGCTCTGCCTTACACAGCCCACTTCGAGGGTTTGAAGTCACATCCTGCCTAACCCAACTCAACATGATTTATTCCACCCCAGGAATGTAGCTCATTTCCCAGAATTTTGTCAAGACCTTTAGTTAAAGAGTTTAATCTTGCAAAGGGCTCCACTTGCAACTCTGGCAAAGGATCCCAGCTTGGCATAGGCCTGTAGCTGGAACCACCAAAGTTCGGGCTGCAAAGGCCCCAGAGCGTCTCATCCCTCAGGACTCCAACATTTTCTATTTTTTTTTTTTTGAGACAGAGCCTCAAGCTGTCACCCTGGAGAGAGTGCCGTGACATGATAGCTCACGGCAACCTCCAATTTCTGGGCTCAAGCAAGTCTCTTGCCTCTGCCTCCCAAGTATCTGGGACTATAGGCACCCGCCACAATGCCTGGCCATTTTTTGGTTGCAGCCGTCATTGTTATTTGGCGGGCCCGGGCTGGATTCGAACCCGCCAGCTCAGGTGTACATGGCTGGGGCCTTAGCCCATTGAGCCACAGGCGCCTAGCCCAACATTTTCTATTTTAAGCTACAGTTTAAAAAAATTTTGATTTAAAAACTTTTTGTCACAAATACAACCATGTTGAACAAAAGCATTGCAAAATGACACATACCTTCTGTGAACTCTGTTATTTTTCATTTTAGTCTCATTTCATTTCTAAAAACATGGATTGCCACCCACTAAATAATTTCACAACCCACCAATATGTCTCAATTGACAGTTTTTGAAAAAAACACCAAGCTGACTTAACCTTCACTGGGTAAAAGAAACTCAAACTAGTCCAGCAACTTGCCCAAGTTCACTTAGTCCAGCAACTCGGCCAAGTTCACTCAGCCAGTCTCATACTGAATCCAATGGAAACTCTGTGGGTATCCAACCTCAGGCAGGTGGAGACAGTGACCGTAGCAACCAACCACCTGACATTTGGGAGACACATCCATCTAGCATCTTACACCACTCAACTTTGCCAACTCTGACAAAGCCAACGCAGGCATTAATTATCTGCCCTATCCCTGGAAAGAGACAGTGACTCTGAGGCTCAAGGAGGTAAGCGACTTGCCTAGATATGGGGGGCTTACCAAATGTCCTTGGACACCCAGGAGGGAATGCAGGTGCAAGTCAGAAAGAAGAAATCAGATACCTCTGTATCCAAAATAACAACAGACCAAGTCTGGCTACAATGTAATACAAAATACTGCCCCTCCAATCTCCAGCCCCAGCCCTGAGCTGAAGAGACACCCAGGAATAGCGTTTTAAAGGCTCAACATGAGAGAGATAGGATGGGAGAGGAAGGCCACTGCCTGTAGGGAGGAGATCAGGAAGGTGTTCCCCACAAATTCTCACCCTGTGGATGGCATAACCTAACCCTACATTAGTCAGACCCTCCTGCCTGAAATAGCGTCCCCTGACAGCACGTTGCACGTCTGTTACACAAACATGCACACATGTGCACACACTGTACACCCAAGGTTTCTAGTAGGTCAGTGGTCAAGGATGCCTCTGAAAACTTATCTAAGGCTTATGAACCCCTTGCATGCCGTTCCAGGGGGCTCAGAGAGACCCTGAAATGCAGGCCGTGGTCTTCTAGGAGCCTCCTGGTCATAAGCTCAAAGATAAAAGTAGAGTATGGGGCTCTCTGTTCGCACCTCGGCAACGTGAACCGAGACGTGGGGACCACTTCCTTCGTTACCCCCTCAAAGGGTGAGCAGGGTCTCACAAGGAGATCCAGGGAAGCAGAGCCGTGGGCAGAACAGCCAACTGTGAGAGTCTGTGTGGGAAGGGAGGGAGGCCATTTCCCCGGGGCTACTTTGGAGCCCCCTGGACTCCAGTAGCCAGAAACAGAACTGAAGGCTGAACTGTCTCTCCTTCCTATGTTTCTGTTCCTCGGTCCTGTCCCAATTGAGTGCCAGCCCCAGGCACAGAGAAGGCACAGGGGACAAGCCAAGCTTTCCAGAGAAGCTCATGGGGGATAAGCCAGGGTGTCCTGCTTCCCCAGAGAAATGATCCAAATACAAGCCCTGGGTGAAGATAAGATCTACTTACTTCACACTTCAGAGAGAAATTAACTCACAGTCCCTGGACAGGGTTGCAGTAGCACGGTTGTCTACAAGTCTGGCCCGCCCCAGCTGTCTTTGAGCAGGGAGCCTGGGTGGCAGGGATGACCTCACCACGTCCTTCACCAGATACCTGGCTGCTGTTTATTTTACCACCTGCCAAGAATCGCTCCTTTGCCAGAGCCACAGTCAAAGCTGCAGCCTCACTCGAGAGGTAAGACGACGCAGCCCTGCCCGAGAGCTGCCACATTCAGGCCACACCTCCAGACCGTGCTCACGCCCCTCACAGACACACACAGGTGCCTGTGCAAGTGCACAGACGCATGCACACACAGACATGCTCACAGATTTCACATAAACATGTGCACATACAAACACACACAGACGCCTGAGGATGCCGGGACCTGGCCAACCTGGATTCTTCACACACTGGTGGAAGAAACCAGTAAATTATTTAAACGTTCTGAGACTCCCTTTCTTCATCTAGAAAACGGGAATGACAATGCCTACCTAACAGGACTGACTGGCAATTCAATAATAGCCACTAACACTCAGTTCTGAGTGCTTTCCTCCAGTGACCTCACTTGAAAACATGACAACCCTACGAGGCAGGTTCTACTGCTGCCCCATTTTGCAGATAAGGAAACCGAAGCCCAAAATGTTTGCATGACTTATTCAAGGGCTCGTAGGCACAGGCTCTGAGATCTGCATACCTAACCACTCTCCTTCACTGCCGAGAGGCAGCAGATGCACACAAGGCATCCCAGCAAGGCTCCCAGTAGCACCTGGTAAACAGCAGGCGCAATATGATCAGGAGGAGAAAGGGCAGAGGTGAGCCACCAGCTTCCGGGGTCATCTAGAGCCAGAGCAGTAGAATTGACCCTCCTGGCAAATACCAATCCCCTCCCACAGACTCTCACTGAACTTCCCTTCCAAATTCCTTCTAACCTGATTTCTCTGAGATAAAAATGTTGGGAGGTGGAGGAGTGTTATCTCCCCACCCCTGCCTCTCCCAGCTTCTCAGGATCGCCAGGGACAGCCAGGAATTTAATGAGCCTGAAGTTGTCTCTGACTCCCAACCACAACCAATTTGGAATGTCCCAGGTCCTAGCACACAACAAAGGCTGCTGGCAAAGCCCCGGAAGAGCCCGTGGATCCTGCCCCATTTGCAATAGAGCATCACATTCTTCAGATTCTTGTCGGAGAGCCAGAAGGAGAGAAGGTGGGGGTGGGGGGGGGCTCCACTATTTCAACCAAAGGATAATTAAAGCCTGAGACTTACATGAAAGTGGAAGGGAGCACTCCCTGCAGTCTGTCTGGAATCCACTGGTCCCCCAAGGTGTGTGTGACACTGCAAAGGGACACACAACCTGGACGCGCCCTCGGCCTAGCATCCCCAATGCTGTGCTGTTACCCTGAGGCCACCAAGGCCCAGACCCCCAGAGTCAACAACAGGAGGGACTCTTTACCAGACTGATCTTCAGTCTCAGCATCATATCAGATGCCACCGTTTACTTCGTTACTTTGTCCTCTCTGACGTGTGTGCCAGGTTAAAGTTCAAGCTAGGAGAGTCCAGAAACCAACCCCAGGTGGATGGAGATCAGAAGAGAAGTCACAGCCCTGATGGGGCCTTGTGAATTCCACTGAACTTGGCCCAAGTAATTAATCTCACAGTGAGGCGTTTTTCATGAGCACTTGGCACTATACATCCACCTCCTCCTCACCCTGGCAAAGGCAGGAAACAGTGGGTGGTAGACAGCCCCGGCCACTGCTGGGGCAGGGAGAGGACAGGAGGGTGGCATGCCTCCTTCTGCAGAAGAAAGGCCAAAGCCCAGGTCCCCTGCAAGAACTAGGTTGACCAGACCCACCTGAGCAAGAGCAAGACCCCATGTCCACAGAAATAAAAAAATTAGCCAGGTGCCGTGGCGTGGGCCTGTAGCCCCAGCTGCTCAGGAGGCTGGAGCACGAGGATCACTTGAGCCCAGGAGTTTGAGGTTGCATTGAGCTATGGAGAGGCCACCACACTCTAGCCCAGGTCACAAAGAAAGACCCTGTCTCCAAAACCAACCAAACAAACAGAACTAGGCTGACCAGACCGCACACCAGCCTGCCATTCTTCACCTGGCTATCTCCCCAGTGGATCTTGGGTAGAAAAGAGGGCTGTACTTTACACCTGGCACCATACAGCCAGCGAGGCAAAGGGACCCAGGAACCACTGCTGGGAGGTCATGTACAAAAGAAATTTAAGTCTGTAAAAACCCAATTTCACAAATATCCACATAATGGTGTAAGTGGAATGAGAAGCCAGAAGAGGCAATGGAAATAGATGTGGAAGATAACTGGCATGAAAATTAGGAGCTGGGAGAGGATCTAAGATCTCTCCCTTGCTACCTCGGCCTAGTCCTTAAGTTTTCTTGGAGTCTCAACATTCCCAGGTATAAAATGGGAATGCTAATACTGCCACCCTCGTGGAATAGAGAGACTTTGATTACAATAACCTGAATATGATGTCAACCTTTATAAAGTGATGGAATTTTTTTTTTTTTTTTGTAGAGACAGACTCACTTTGTCACCCTTGGTAGAGTGCTGTGGCGTCACACGGCTCACAGCAACCTCCAACTCCTGGGCCAAGGTGATTCTCCTGCCTCAGCCTCCTGAGTAGCTGGGACTACAGGCACCTGCCACAATGCCCAGCTATTTTTCTGTTTTTGCAGTTCGGCCGAGGCCAGGTTTGAACCCGCCACCTTTGGTATATGGGGCCGACGTCCTACTTGATGAGCCACAGGCGCCACCCAAGTGATGGAATATTTAAAATAGACTCAAGTGGGCCAGGCACTCAAGCCTGTAATCCTAGCACTCTGGGAGGCTGAGGTGAGTGGATTGCCTGAGCTCACTGGTTCAAGACCAGTCTGAGCAAGAGCAAGACCCGCATCTCTAAAAATAGCCAGGCATTGTGGTGGACACCTGTAGTCCTAACTACTCGGGAGGCTGAGGCAAGAGAACTGCTCAAGCCCAAGAGTTTGAAGATGCTATGAGCTATGATGCCACAGCTCTCTACCAAGGCCAACAAAGTGAGACTCTGTCTCTAAATAAATAAATAAACTAACTAACTAAAATGGATGTTCTAAATAGATCAAGATAGATAACCTGGTACTATGCTGGACAAATTGTGTATAAATAAAATATATAAAGAATAAAGCTGGCTCGGTGCCTGTGGCTCAATGGGCTAAGGCGCCAGCCACGTACACCTGAGCTCGTGGGTTCAAATCCAGCCGGGACCCGCCAAACGACAATGATGGCTGCAACCAAAAAATGGCCGGGTGTTGTAGTGGGCGCCTGTAGTCCCAGCTACTTGGGAGGCAGAGGCAGGAGACTCGCTTGAGCCCAGGAATTGGAGGTTGCTGTGAGCTGTGATGCCATAGCACTCTATCCAGGGTGCTGGAGGCTAGGCTCTGTCTCAAAAAAAAAAAAAAAGAATAAACCTGAGGAGGTGCCTGTGGCTCAAAGGAGAAGGGCACCGGCCCCATATGCCGGAGGTAGCAGGTTCAAACCCTGCCCCAGCCAAAAACTGCAAAGAAAAAAAAAAAAGAAGAAAGCTGAACAAAATTGAACTCTAAATCCCTGTAAGATATTTTCTTCATTCCACAGATAAAGAAAACTGAGGCACAAAAAGGTTATATGACTTGCCTAAGTCAAAGAGCCTGCAAGTGGGAGAATCAGGATTAGGACAGATGGTGAGTCCACAGCCCCTGCCTGCTGACCTAAGTTCTAGAGGTGCACACACCATGGTGGATAAGCCTGAGAAGCCAAAGATGTGAAGCCATCTACCCAAGGGCACACAGAGCGCGGTGACAGGTGCTGGACATTGAACCACACTGTATTCAGGTATGAATATATTCACCTTGCCCACTACGGGCAAGGCAGGCTGCGAGGATCCTGGTGGCAAGGCCTCCCTAAGAGGATGCCAGTGTGCTTATGTGCTAAGATGTTACCTGGTCTGGTAGGAACAGCAACATAAGCAAAGCCTTAGGCAAGACAAGCACCAACTGCAGTTATCCACCACCCCGGCCACAACTGGGATTCTAGTTTCCTACAACTGTTCTTCCTCACTGGTGTAAAACCCCACCAGAGAGGAGAAGCCACCTCCGGTGAGAAGCCACCTCCAAGAACACTTGGTCTACAAGCTCTGGGAGGAAGGCAGGGCAGCCTGGGGCCTGGGGACAAGCAGAGCAGCCTCCTTACTCAAGTGTTTTGATCAGAAGTGGATCCTGGGAGCAGAGAGTAAAGTTCGACAGAGAGAGAAAAGGTGCTGGTGAACCAGGGCAGGTGGGGGGGGCACTGACGTTTACTGGGGGCCATCATAACTAGACAGTGTGCTGAGTGCATTCCAGGGACCACTGATAGGTGGGTTTTAGTAACCAGAGTTTGCAGACAAGGAAACCAGAGAATCGTCCTAAAGGGATCATCCTCCCCTGCACCCACCTGAAGGAACTGACCAAATGTCCCTGGATTAGACACCCCTTTGCTCACACAGACACCCGCTACTCTCTTTTCCCATTATGGATTGAATTATGTCCCTCCTACCAAAAAAAAATGTATACATTGAAGACCTAACTCCCACTACTGCAGAACATGACATAGTGTTTGGGGACAGGGCCTTGAAGTTAAAATAAGGGCCCTTAGGGTGGGCCCTAATCCAAGGTGACAGGTGTCCTTATAAGATGAAGAAGAGACAACAGGGGCTGTGTGCACAGCAGGGAGACCATGTGAGGACACAGTGAGAAGCCAAAGAAGAAAGGCCTCAGAGGAAACCGACCTTGTCCACCCCTTAATCTTGAACTTCCAGCTCCAGAACTGTGAGAAATAAATTTCTGCAGATTAACCACCCAACCTGCAGCATTTGTTATGGCAGCCCAAGCAAACTAATAACACCCCTCATGTGATTTTTGTTCTCCACAGAAAGCACTTAATCTTTTTTTTTTTTTTTTTGAGACAGAGTCTCACTATATCACCCTTGGTATGTTGCAAGAAGACGAGGTCCAACAGAGAGAAAGAGCACTCAAACACCACGTTTATAAGAGGAAGGGCTTTATTCACCAGCCGGGAGCTTACGGCATAGAAGAATTCCAAATGGCTGCGCTCCCCGACCGGCTTGGCTTTCCCTTTTTATGGATAGTCAAAAAGTTTCAACCCATAGGTTGAAACCCATTGGCCAGTTTGAATCAAGCAGGAGATGCTAGTCCAGCCCCTATAGCACTACAGGATTTCACAGATCTTGGACATTTCCAAGTTCCAGGAAATTAAGTTTACAAATTCCCAAGGGCTGAGTCACCATGGAGAGAACCCTGCAACTGTATCCTTGTAGTTTCCTTGAGAAGACCTGTTCTCCCAGACCTCACCCTCCTCCGGTATCTTCTCTCAGGTAGAGCGCTCTGGTGTCACTGCTCACAGCAACGTCAAACTCTTGGGCTTAAGCGAATCTCTCGCCTCAGCCTCCCAAGTAGCTGGGACTACAGGTGCCCGCCACAATACCCAGCTATTTTTGTTGTTGTTGTTGTAGTTGTCATTGTTGTTTGGCAGGCCCCGGGCTGGGTCTGAACCCACCAGCCTGGGTCCATGTGGCTGGCACCCTAGCCGCTGAGCTACAGACACCGAGCCAGAAAAGTACTTAATCATAACCTTCCTCAAGAGCCTATTTGTTGCCTGGTTCCCTCACTGGAATGCAAACTTCAGGGTCTTCAGTTGCTTTGCTCAACGGTGCACCTCCAGAACCTAGAAAAGTTTCTAGCTCAGAGCCAACAGGTGACACATATTTAAGTGAACAAATAAACTAAATGAAAAAGGGAATTAAACCCTGCGGCTGCTTCTGAAGTCACCCACTCCTCCCTGCACCCCGCTTCCTCCTGCTCTATCTCTGTTCCTGGTATCCACCTCTTCCTCCCCCCATATAATGGCTGGAAAGCGAGTAAAAATAGTATTAAAATGTTATAAATTGGAAGTTAACCTCTAGCGTGTGATCAGCACTGAACAGTCGTATATAAGAAAGGTGACACAAAGAACATTACCTTCACCACCAGGGAACATCAGGGATCTACGAGGTGCTGAAATCCTCAAGTTAGATTTTACCATTAATACTAACTTAAGTCAGTATGTTAAAAATAAGGTTAAGGTTTTTTGATGTTTGTGGGCGTGTGTAATTGGGAGGGGTCAACTGCGGACCATGCTGGTCAGACCTCACACCTCAGGCCTAGTTCTGTTCCAAATACCAGATGCAGGCTAGAGAAGTTGCAAAACCCGAAACTCCTAAGGGCCATGGAAGGGTCCCAGGGACCACTCTGGGCCCCCAGCCCTCTTCAGGCCTCAGCACTGTGGACAGCACTAAGTCCCTGGCCCATTTCTGAACAACAAATGACTTCTACTCTGCTGTTTAAGAAGACAGAATTTAGGTCAGACTGATGTGTCAGGAGCTGGGCTGGGGGAGCAGGCGTGGCAGGGGGCTGGAAAGAAGGCCTATGCCTGACAAGGAAGCCATTTCTTTGAAATCAGAGAAAACACTAGCGTCTCTAGCCCCTCAACCATCCATCTATCTAATCCCCTTAGGCCCAGCCCAGTCCACCCCCAAATATTTCCTTATTGCAAACATCCATGGATCAGATCAAAAGCAGCCCCTGGGATTCTGAAACTCCCTCTTTACAACAAAACTAAACTGTTGCAACTTGTTGCTACAATTCTCCCAGCACCCTGAAGCCACAAGGAGGGCACAAATCACCTGCTAGTAGCATTTGGACATTTTGAAGACCACCCAGGAGGTGGAAGAACACATTTCTTAGGAAGCAGCCTCAATGAGCCATTTTATAATCCTCCTGCCTCCACCCTTGGCTTTCTCCTACCCACCACACCCTCTGTAGGGTCTCTCTCTGTAAGGCCACGTGCTATTTTCTGAGCCTCCCTGTTGGCGAAGTCTTTTGGAGAAGTTCTGCTTCCTCACCCCCTCCCAGTGGGTTTTCTGGAGTAAGCCGTGGGCACCATACATATGGGGAGAGGGAGGAACAGATTGAAGAGGTTTCTCCAAAAAGCCCAGAAAGATCCCCCAGCTCCATGCTCCAAAGCTTTCTCACCACTAAGGACAAAACGGTTTACCTGTTTTCCACCAACTGGGATCAGGCACGGGAGCTCGTCTCAGTCTGGTCTATCACAACCACAATACCAGAGTGAAGTGACCATGTTCCTAGGTCCAGACTGTGAGCCCTGCAAGGCCAGGGGCCCGGAACAGCTCATTCATCTGCATCCTGACCACCTGGAAGTTTCTGGCCTCAATCGAGAATAGATGTTTAGCTGGCTGTGGTGGCTGACACCTGTACCAGCTCCTTGGGAGGCTGAGGTGGGAGGAATGCTTAAGGCCAGGACTTGGAGATTAGCCTGGGCAACAGAGTGAAATGCTTCCTCTAAGAGTAAAAATTAAATTAAAATTTAAAAAATAGATTTTTGGGATGCATCGGGTATTTGCTAAATGAATAAATTTCCAAAAGTCACTAAAACTGGTAGTATAAATAATGGTTTTTCCTGTAAGTGGACCATAATATGGCCAATAAAATATTAATTGTGGAGGCCACTGCAACATAGAAACTTCATTTTATAGTACTAAGTGAATAAGTCACAACGCACAACAGTATCTTTTCTGGTTACAATTTTGTAAAATATTATTTTGGACAGAAAACCCAGAAAAATTCAGACAGTGGATGGGGCAAAGGGCAAATCTGCTTCCCACCAGCTCTTATAATGCTTCTGCTATAAACACCCCCCTCCCTTATTTTTTTACTTTAAAGAGGAAACTGATTTTAGTAACAATTATGTCTCTCTCAATACCCCGTGAAAAATCTCATCCCAACTCCTTTGCCTGGGAATAATGTGCTGACCACACAACCAGGCGGGAAGAGGCAGAATTCCCAGCATCCATCCAGAAGTTAATGGGCTGGGAGTGGAATCCTGCACTCCCACATTTCCTAGGAAGTGGCGTAAGGAAGCTGCCTTAATGGGATATCTTGGCCTATACAGGGGCTGAGGCTGGGAGCGCCTGAGGAGGAGAAGCAACTTTTTATCAAGCCCAGGTGATTCACAGGGCCTTGGCCAACCTGAATCACCACTGAACAAAGCTCCTCCGGAGGCTGAGCAACTGAACAAGGTCCCAGCCCTGCTCCCTGGACTTGCTGTGCCTTGTGTTCCTACCTTGCAATCAGTTCAGAGCTGCCTCCTCCCTGGACCCCAGAATCTGGTAGGACCATCAGCTTCTAGAAACAAGGGCTCACATTTCTTTCATCCCTATATGTCCACTCAGCCAGCCCAGTGCCTTACACATAGAGTAAGTTTTAAAGAGTCACCACTGAATGACTAAGGATTCAATGGGTGGACAGATGAAGGAAGGAGGAAATGCAACAGTTTCACGTGGGCTCATGCCAAGAAAAGCTCACTAGTCAAGATGGCAGCAGGCCCTGGTTCCCCCACAGGCACTGCTCAGGGCCCAGCCAACAGCAAGCAGGCATAGCAGGCCATTCCCAGGGCCTTGATTCACGCCAGTGGCCACAGTCTTATAATCTGCTCTCCCACAGGACCAGCTATATTCATTTGAAAGACAGCTGATTGAGGTTAAAGGTGAAGTCAGTAGTCAAGGCAACACCATGGAACTGGTGACCTCCCTCTAAGGAGCACGCACAGTGTGGGGTGTGAAGCCCCTCTCTGCCCATCGAATGAACTCTCAGCCACTGGCGAGAGAGGAGGCCTCAGGGACACATCTGACTGCTCACCCCCACTCCCACAGAGGAGAGAAGGGCATCTGCAAGGTCACACATGGGTCTGGAGTGAGAGCACCAGAGTTTGAATCCCTACGTGGTATCCTCAACTGCAAAATGGGGATAATTTCCTACCTTGTAGGAAACAAGAATTAAATGACATGATCCGTGTAAAAACACAAGCACATTATCTGGTTCGTACAAGTGCTCAGTACAATCTATTTTCTTATTAGCAGAGTGAGACCCTTCCTTCCTTGCCCTCCTCCTCTCAGACCCTCTCAGCCTCCAGGAACCTGCCTGGAGATGCTCAGAAGTCTCTCGTCACTCAAGGTAGCATCAGCCTGCCTCCTATCAAGTCTCTCAGCATCAGCATTCCCTACTAGAGGGTAAGGCTCCTTGGTGACAAGGCCACGTTCTCAGCCCTGCATTCTTGCCCCACTGAGCACAGCACAGGGCAAGCCACTGAGCAGGAGCTTAAAGAGTCCCTGGGGGCAATTCTCTAATGCCAAACAGTTGAAAATCATATAAAAACTTTAAAATGCCTCCCTACCACTACCTTTCTCACCCCAAAGATTCCCAGATAAGTACCCACTGTCAGTGTCCTATAAAATGAAGGGATCCTGGCTCAGCGCCTGTAGCTCAAGCAGCTAAGACGCCAGCCACATACACCTGAGCTGGTGGGTTCGAATCCAGCCCAGGCCTGCCAAAAACAATGACAACTACAACTAAAAAATAGCCGGGCACTGTGGCGAGCACCTGTAGTCCCAGCTGCTTGGGAGGCTGAGGCAAGAGAATCGCTTAAGCCCAGGAGTTGGAGGTTGCTGTGAGCTGTGATGCCACTGCACTCTACCCAGGGCGACAGCTTGAGGCTCTGTCTCAAAAAAAAAAAATGAAGGGATCACTAAGTGGCATTCAAAGGCCTAGATCTGAACTCCACTCTTGCAACAAAGAGCAAGGACCGACTCTCACAGTGCCAGCCACCAGGCTACCACCTGGGGAGAGAGAGGAAAAAAACCCCAGCCTCTGACCACTGTGTCCTTGCAGTGCAGTGAGTTCTAAAATCTTCTTCCCCATTCTGGCCCAGTTAGATTAAGTCACCCAAACTGCTCCAAATGCCTCGTTCTTTATGTTTATCAGACAGGAAGCTGCCTTCTCCAGCCCAGTGACTTAATGTAAAACACAGGAAATGCAGTGGCTTCTGAACACAGACAACTCTAAATAAGGGTGCCTCTACCGCTTTAAATAAAAAAAAAAAAAAAAAAACACTTAAGCCAGCTCAGATCAGCATAACAAGTAGAATTGGTTAAAAAAAGCAATAGTTGCAGGTCCCAGAAACTAAACTTCAACATCAATGCCAGGCATGTTCCAGCACGTTCCTCAGTCATCTTAGTCCTTGAAGGAACAGACTTGCTAGATAAATACAAAATTGTTAAAACTTGAACATGTACTTCCTTCCACCTGAGGACAGATGATGTTGATGACAACACGAGGAGAGGAAGGGCAGGAAGAGGACAGCTAGACCTAGACCGTGTCACAAGCCTGTACTACCCCAAGAGAGCAGGCATCTCCATGGTGCAGATGGGCACACCCAGCCAGCGGCAGGAAAAAAGTGAGAAGATTGATCCCACCTGTGATTGACCTCGAAAACCTTGTTTTTGTTCCTTCTGCCACAGGTTTTATATTGAAAATACAACACATTGAGTGCCCAAGACATTAAATGACCTGAAGGTACTAAAAAATCAGGACCCTAAAGGACAGTAGAGAGGCCGTGCAGCTCTCTGAGTGGCCCACCCGCTGCCTGGCACCACCCCATGTGAAATATTGATTTTTTTTGAGCTGTGGGAACTTTCAGCCCAAGTGGCCCTGTCCAACTGGGAAGTTCAGAAAAGTCCAAATACTTCCCATCCCATTCTTTAACCCTAATGCCTTCCTTAAAAAACAAAAAGATTAAGGGAGTAGAAGAATAGACTCTTGAGGAAAGACTAAAGGAGCTAAATACTTTTTGCTTGGCTAAACAGCACTTAAAGGCAAAGAAATGGACAGTAACTATTTTAAAAATGCTTTTAAATGAGGCCTCCTGATTTGGGGAGAAGGGCCCTCGGGTGGTGTGAAAAAACCAGGGGCCAAGGTTTTTCACCGCCTCATAGAATGAGTTTGAGCAAATCACTCTTCCAGCTCTGACATCCTATAATCCTAAGTAAATTCAGGAGGGAGGTTTTTATTGTTGTTGCTGATTTTTTCCTTTAAGCAGGGCATCACTTAGAATTTACAGCTAAAATGAAGGAGACAGGAAAATCTACATCTTAAGTTCCCAAAATGTAAATGTCCTTTTGGTCAGTGACAACCTTCTAAACCAAAGAGATTAGCTTATAGCTCCCTGAACATATTAAAAATTGGATGGAGTGGCTCGGCGCCTGTGGCTCAACAGGCTAAGGCGCCAGCCATGTACACCTGAGCTGGCGGGTTCGAATCCAGCCTGGGCCCGCCAAACAACAATGACGGCTGCAACCAAAAAATGGCGGGGCATTGTGGTGGGCACCTGTAGTCCCAGCTACTTGGGAGGCGGAGGCAGGAGACTCACTTGAGCCCAGGAATTGGAGGTTGCTGTGAGCTGTGATGCCACAGCACTCTATCCAGGGTGA
>CAUYRH010052887.1:0-13539 GCA_963574655.1 Perodicticus potto
CTGATGAAGTAGCAGACAAAAATATTTACTGCATACTATTTTTAATAAAGACAAAGTGGATGAATAAATTATGGTTTATTTATATAATGAAACACAGAACTCTGTAACAACACAGGTATGTCTCAAAAAATGCTGAATGAAAAACTATCATTCATGTAAATTTTTAAGTTCATAAAATAGTTTGTACCTTTTATAGATTAATATATAATATAAACATGACTAGGAATAATCTACCCATATTTCAGAACTGTGTCTACCTTCAACAAAGCAATACTGGGAGAACTTTAGCTATTTCTGTAATGTTTTATTTCTTTAAAAAATAAAATCTTGCAAGTATGGCAAGATGTTAACATCTACTTAATTTCTGTATGATACATAAGTTTCTGTTTTGTATTTTTCTACTTTTTATATCAAAATACACATTTAAATGTACTTATTAATATGAATTTATATGAAATACAAAATAATCTGTATTAGAAAAATAATTCCCATAGCCCAAAAACTATTTTCCTCCTTATGTATTCTTTATCTGTTTGAATACTGTTGAAATATATACAAAGTTTTACAAGTTTTTATTATTTATTCTGTACTAAGAATTCTACATTTTTGGAGGCCGAAGTAGAGGATCGCTTGAGGTCTAGAGTTCAAGACCAGCCTAAGCAAAAGTAAGGGAAACAAGAACCGTAATTCTTTTCTTTTTTCTTAAAACAGAATCTCACTCTGTTGTCCCAGGCGAGAGTGCTCTGGCCTCAGCCTAGCTCACAGCAACCTCAAACTCATGGGTTCAAGCAATAATCCAGCCTCAGTCCCCTAGGTACCTGGGACACCACACACACCCACCAGAATGTCCAGCTGATTTTTCTATTTTTAGGAGAGATGGTTTCTTACTCTTCCTCAGATTGGTTTCTAACTCCTAAGATCAAGCGATCCTCCCACCTCAGTGTCTCAGGGTGCTAGGATTATAAGTGTGAGCCACTATGCCAACCCAGAATGCTACATTTTAACTTTTTCTAATTATTTCAGAAAATTTTTTCAAGTTTTTCCATAGGTTTCATAGACTTTAATTCATATTTGGGGGCAAGAGCAATTTAGAAGCCAACTATTTCAGTTGGTGAATATAGAAGAAAATGTTAAAATGAAGTTCTTACTTGCTGAGTTTGTCTAAATTCTTCCAATAATTTAAGGGCCATATCATAATCTTTCAACAAATGGTATGCAATAGCATATCCAATCCAGGAAGCACGTTGTGTTGGGCGCAACTGAAGAAGCTGATATCTTGTCTCCTTAAATAAATAAATAAATAAACACAAACACACACACACACACACACACACACACATTATTTACAATGTATTACATAGTTATAATTGGCACCAAACACAGGATGGACAAAGCCAAGGCAAACACTCAAATACATCTGACTATCCCCTACTTTCACTTTTTTGTCTGTTATTCCCAATACTCCATTAAAGACTAGGTCAGCTTTCTCTCTGCCAAATCCTGCCATTATCCTTGGGAAATGCAACAATAATGTGGATCACCTGTCCAAAAACCTACCCCTAAGTCTCAAGCTTTCCTCACCTTTACCAAACTTTTCCTCCACCCAATTCACTTTTACAACCACACCCTAGAATTTACTGTTACCCAGAAATCATGAACCCAGATGATAACTCTCTACCAACAACTCCTGTGCTGCCAATACCTCATCTGATGACATTCCCACCCTTGTTCTTTGAGCCAGTACCTCTAGTTCTGAGTCCTTCACACTTTCACCACCAGGTTTTATTTTATTATTTTTTATTATTGTTAATTTTTTTTTTTTTTTTTGCAGTTTTTGGCCAGGGCTGGGTTTGAACCCACCACCTCCGGTATATGAAGCCAGCACCCTACTCTTTGAGCCACAGGTGCCACCCCAAGGTTTTATTTTTTTTTTAAGACAGAGGATCTTGCAGTGTTGTGCAAGTGGCCTGAACTCCCGCGGCTCAAATGACCCTCTCTCTTCAGCTTCCCAAATAACCAGTACTATAAGCACATCACCGAACCCAGCTCAATTTTAATTTCACTTATTTTGCAATCCAGTTTAGCAACCACTGTTTTACCAACAGTATTAACTTCTATATTTCAAATGATTTTAATTCCCACCACACCCTAGGCTCCTAAACACAAATAAAGACAAAAACCCGGGCAGCGCCTATGGCTCAGTAAGTAGAGCATTGGCCCCATATACCGAGGGTGGCGGGTTCGAACCTGGCCTTGGCCAAACTGCAACAACAACAACAACAAAATAGCTGGGCATTGTGGTGGGTGCCTATAGTTCCACCTACTCTCTCGAGAGGCTGAGGTAAGAGAATTGCCTAAACCCAAGAGCTGGAGGTTGCTGTAAGCTGCGAAGCCATAGCACTCTACTGAGGGCAACAAAGTAAGACTTTGTCTCTAAAAAAAGACAAAAACCCTATCTCCTGAAGAGAACAGTGCCATTATGCTGGGCGTGGTGGCTCACGCCTGTAATCCCAGCACTCTGGGAGGCCAAGGTGGGTGGACTGCCTGAGCTTATGAGTTCAAGACCAGCCAGAGCAAGATCAAGATCCTGTCTCTAAAAAAAACAGCCGGGTATTATGGCCAGCACCTGTAGTCCCAGCTCCTCAGGAGGCTGAGGCAAGACAATTGCTTAAACTCAAAGAGTCTGAGGTTGCTGTGGGCTGTGACACCACAGTACTCTACCAAGGGAGACAAAGTGAGACTCTGTCACACACACACAAAAAGAATAGTGCCATTATTAAGTTCAGCAAAGCCCCGAAACCGCTGCAAAATTCTAAGCATAGAGTATAAGGCCTTATATGGCAGTAGAGGGCATAAGAAATATATGAAGAATGTATTTAAAGAAAACTGTTAAGACTTCGTAGCCTTGGCTCAGCGCCTGTGGCTCAAGCGGCAAAGGTGCCAGCCACATACACCTGAGCTGGCAGGTTCAAATCCAGCCCAGGCCCGCCAAATAACAATGACGGCTGTGGTCGATGGAGTAGGGCGCTGGCCCCACGTACTGAAGGTGGCGGGTTCAAACCCGGCCTCAGCCGAACTGCAAAACAGAAAAATAGCCAGGCATTGTGGTGGGCACCTGTAGTCCCAGCTACTCAGGAGGCTGAGGCAAAAGAATTGCCTAAGCCCAGGAGTTGGAGGTTGCTGTGAGCTGTGTGACGCCACGGCACTCTACTGAGGGCAATAAAGTGAGACTCTGTCTCTACCAAAAAAAAAAAACAATGACAGCTGCAACCAAAAAATAGCTGAGCATTGTGGCAAGCGCCTGTAATCCCAGCTACTTGGGAGGCGGATGCAGGAGAATTGCTGGAGCTCAGGAGTTGAAGGTTGCTATGAGCTGTGATGCCACAGCACTCTACCCAGGGGGACAGCTTGAGACTCTGTCTCAAAAAAAAAAAAAGACTTCGTAGCCTCTTTAACGTAACAGAATTCCATTCTGAGCATACTGATTCTAGGATACTAAGCAGAATAAATACATGGGAGATGGCAAAAAAAAAGAGTTAAAGATGTAAGTCTGCAGAGATGTGAACTACAGGAAGACTGATTTATGGCAATCTGTCTCACATTTTTTAATATTTACTAACCAATAAGAAAGCTAATTTTTATGTCTAGATTTCAATTATAAAACCTCTATTACTTTATCGAATTTGTAAATGTCAACCCACAAAGAATCTTACAGAATCTGCACAGATACTCTAGTTGAATAAAGTTTTTTTTTTTCTTTGAGACAGAGTCTCACTTTGTCGCCCCTGATAAGAGTACCATGGTGTCGTAGCTCACAACAACCTCAAACGCTTGGGCTCAAGCCATTCTCTTGCCTCAGCCTCCCAACAAGCCATTCTCTTGCCTCAACCTCCCAACTACAGGTGCCAGCCACAACACCCAGCTATTTTTAGAGACAGGTTCTCACTCTGGCTCAGGCTGGTCTCCAACCTGTGAGCTCAGACAATACACCACCTCAGCCTCCCAGAGTGCTAGGATTACAGACATGAACCACCATGCCCAGCTAAACAGTTATTCTTTTTTGTGCAGGAAGCAGGAAGTTCCATAAATATTATTGAGGGAAAAGGGCCCAAGGGACTTTCCCCTTCTAGTACAGACTATATGGAATAATCAAATCTATAAGAGCTTTTCTTATACTCACCTCATTCTGAATTCAGACTTAAGTCTTCTGTAAAAACATGTACATTTAAGACTAAAGTACTTACTCGGTAACCTTCAAGATCTCTCATTTGGATCTGTAGCAAAGAGAGGTCCCTCAAAATCTGTAGATTATCTTTATCTAATTTGAGGGCATTTCGGTAACACTTAATAGCTTCATCATATTTCTTATCAGAACGCTGAAGGAGTCCATATACATGCCAACCTATTAAGTTAAGGAAATAGAAACATTCATAGACACCAGAATATACTGTGCTACATGTCTAATATAAAATCTACCTTGAGGAAATGATATTCTGTCTAGGTTTTGTTTCAGAATCATTTAGGGTCAGAGAGAAGGGGATAGTGAGGGGTAAAGATGAAACCAGATCAGCCTTGACTGACAAATGTTAAAACAGTTAAAGGTAGGTGCTGGGCACATGGGAGTTCATTACTCTGTTCTTTCTTCTTGGGTACATGTTTGAAATATTCTGTAATTTTTTTAAGGAATCTTAAAAAATTCTTGGCAAAAATTCTTCACCATTCTACCCTTTACCCCCTCACGTTCCTACCCCAGCAACTTCAACATTGACCTAGTCTTCATCATGATGTACTAAAACAATATATACCAAAATTGCCATTACCTTTCAAAACAAGTTTTTATCAACCAATTCTAAAATAACTTATAACCATCACTTAATTCACTAGTGGTATTAAAGGACACAAAAATTAAATTTTACTTTCTTAGTATAATCTTGTAGCAAAAACAAACAAAAAACCCCCGAAAAGACAACAACCAAAAAACTGTCATACTTACATGCCCTCTCTCTTCACTCTGGGGTAAGCACCAAGATAAAGAAATAAGTACTGTATTTAGTATTTTGGGAGAACTCTAAGCTATTAATGCGAATATACTACTTAAGACTATTCACATTCAACTAAATGGCTAAGTAAATTAAATGTAACTAATTAAGATACAAGGGCAATATGTGAAGAGATTGTGGATAAACATACAGATTTAGACAAAATAAATAATCAATTTAAACAATCCATCCTTTAAAAGTACTGCTATTTTTCTTTTTCTTTTTATTTATTTATTTATTTATTTTTGTAGAGACAAAGTCTCACTTTATCGCCCTGGGTGGAGTGCCATGGCATCACACAGCTCACAGCAACCTCTGACTTTTGGGCTTAGGGGATTCTCTTGCCTCAGTCTCCCGAGTAGCTGGGACTACAGGTGCCCGCCACAACACCCGGCTATTTTTCTGTTTTTGCAGTTCGGCCAAGGCCAGATTTGAACCCGCCACCTTCGGCATATGGGGCCAGTGCCCTACTCGAGCCACAGGTGCCGTCCCAAAAGTACTGCTATTTTTATACAAACTGGAATACTAACCAAAGAAAAATAAAATTGTAAAGATGAAGTGGCTCGGCGCCTGTGGCTCAACGGGCTAAGGTGCCAGCCATGTACACCTGAGCTGGCGGGTTCAAATCCAGCCCAGGCCCGCCAATCAACAATGATGGCTGCAATCAAAAAATGGCTGGGCGTTGTGGTGGGCGCCTGTAGTCCCAGCTACTTGGGAGGCAGAAGCAAGAGACTCGCTTGAGCCCTGGAATTGGAGGTTGCTGTGAGCTGTGATGCCACAGCACTCTATCCAGGGTGACAGCTTGAGGCTCTGTCTCAAAAAAAAAAAAAAGATTCAATGAAGTAACAGCTATGTCCCTGTGTTAACAGAAATCAAACTGAAAAACCAATAGAATATTATATTAAATACTAAATAAAACCTGTTTTGAAATAGTAAGTTTCTTTTGAATTTTTCTTCTAAAATTTCTAAAAGCAGGTTTAAAGCAAACTTTACCGTATATATAATGAGCTAAAAGCCATTATGTGGAATAATATAAAAGTATAACTCAGTTCACAGAAGTTTAAGAAATGAGTTTCAAATCACAAAAAATTACAAAAGTAAATTTTCCCTAACACTAAGCACAACAGAAGTAAACACAGGCACATATTTTATAGAACTTTTTCTCTACTCCAAAAAATAAACAAATGCTGGTAGGGGACAGGTGAAACTTAATATTACAAAATGTTGATAATTACTGAAGCTGAGTAATGGGTACAGAGTTCATTCAATTCTCTCTTCTATGTAGGTTTGAAATTGTTCATAGTAAAAAGTTTATTATTTGTAGAAAAAAATGAGTAAATGCAAACATACATAAAATTGAACTATGTTACTACTAGAAAAGGATACAGACATGACTCTTGACATCATTACGAAGTCCTTTACGAACAAATTCATATGCTTCTTCTTTTTTCCCTAAACAATTCAGTGTTAATCCTTTCATAGCCAAAGTCTCTGAAAAATAATTTTAACCTCCATTTACACATGAAAGATTCAAATTACTGTTCCAGTACTCCTTTGAGATCTGAAGAATTACTACCTCTCCAATGCTTATATTATTCATCTTTTTCATCTCATAGTCAGAACTCTCCAAGTACAAAATGTAAAACTACATTCAAGTATTTGCTTAAGCTTAGCAGCCCAACTCTTTTTCCAAAATTCCTTAGGCTAAGACTGAGGTCCTAAAATGGTTTCTGCCCTTTAGAAGGTTCTATAAAGGAGATTGATATTATTCTGCCCCCCCCCAAAAAAATTAAAAATAGACATCTGAGTTCGGTTGAATTAAATCTACTGCAGTAGTTCCACAGCTTTCACCTAAGATCAATTCTAACCAGTCCTCTGATTTACACCCCACAAAAACAATCTACCTTGACAAAGATTTATAAATAATTTAAAAATCATTTTATTAAGTATCAGAACAGACTTCATTTTTGGCAGCAAGTTTACTCCAAATAATTTTACTTAGGCTAATTAATATCACTTTGCACTTCAAGAGCACAACACTGGACTATGGAAATGGCAAACCAAAAATATGTCAAGGAGTTAATAAAAGATGGTTTAAAATGAAATAAATCTCCAGATAATCCACAAGAAGAGAATCAGACAAGAGCAATGGTTTTCAAACAGATCTCTATGGACTCTATGTTTGTCAGAACATGGGGATCCAAACCCCCTGCCAATCTCTTATCTGTTTTATATACTGTAGGGTAAAAATACCCACATTCGCTCCATTAAGACTGGGAAAGAATAGGTTAACATGACTTTTGCTAACACAGAAAAAACAAGAGAGCTGGGCTGCCCTGAGGCATACACAGAGGCTGTTTATTGGAGATAAAACCCATAAACAGAAACTCTGAAGTTATGTAGCCGTCAAGCCCAAAAGGGTCAGAGGTTGAGAACCACCCCTGCCCTTGGTGATCTGGCCCAGAGGTTGACAAGTGTTAAATACACATTGTCTTAAAGGTTAACTTAATGTGCACATAGAAAAATTAAAAGAGTAAGTTCCCCCGCAGCTTTAGATTTTTTAGATCTTTTACACAAACTGGATGACCATGCATGTTTTAGAGAGAATGTAAAGCAAAAAAAATTTGTTGTTGTGCAGACTTGATGTCTGCCACTTAGGTTTAGAATTAAATAAAAAAAGTTAGATAATGGTAAATGTTTTAGATCATTAAGTGTGTACATGACCACCAGTGTATAAAAGGTGGCCAAAAATAAAGATCACTGCTACATGCCAATTTCGAGCAGTAGCCTGCTTCTTCCACCTTTTAACCTTACAGAACCAAGCTTGCACCCAAGGCAAAGCTGCTGTCCCCTCCCGTCTCTGGTCAGGCAACAATATACTGAACTTCCCCACAGCTCCCATTTAGATAAGGGCCATAGCTAAAAAGCTTGAAAACAAACTTTACATTTCTTTTTTTTAAAGACAGATGGGGTCTTGCTATTTACCTATAATGATCATGAACTCCTGACCTTGAGCAATCCTCCAAGCTCAGCCTCCTGAGTAGCTGGGACTACAGAGGCAAGTCACCATGTCCTAACCTTTAAATTTCTAAAATTCTATGAAATGAAGGCTTCTTTCTACTTCCTTCAAAGAATCTTTTAAATATTATTAGAAAGGTGAGCAGGGTTAGCCTATTTTTCCAACAAGATGGTCTCAAGAGTTACCCAAGTCTAATAATCAGTGACAGTGACCTCTACTAGCTTTGCCATGCTATAGGACCATAATCTGCACGTCTAACCTGACAAATCTTTCTAACAAACACTGGTTATCAGTGCAAAAGGACACCACTGTTAGAAAAATAACTCAACATATAAATCTAATAATAAATCAGTAACATCATATTTAGGTATAAAGGCCAGTAGATACATAAAAAACACATCTACCAAAGAATAAAATTCATGTGACTGTATCTTCATACTAGTTCATGTTGCAAATATAGTGCTAATTTTATACACAGGTAACCAATGTATAAATGTAAAAGTCTTCTCAAAGTAACAGAGAAAACCAGTTTTTTTCTTTTTTTTTTTTTGCAGTTTTTGGCCAGGGCTGGGTTTGAACCCGCCACCTCTGGCATATGGGGCTGGCGCCCTACTCCTTTGAGCCACAGGCGCTGCCCGAGAAAACCAGTTTTATATCATTTTTACTTAGATCAGTAACACTTTATCTTATTTTTCCTTAGTAGAGTAACCAATCACATCTCATCTAAAAGAAAAGACACAGTCCATACACCAGAGAATAATAAAAGTAATCTACAAAGTCACCATACATAGCAAAAAAGGAAAATTGTGGGTTAATGTGTATTTACAAGTTATTTATTACAAAAGTTTACAAAGTATTTACAAAATATTCTCTCCAACTTGGCTACCTCTTTCTACACACACATGAAGTGTTCTCTCCCACTCATGAGGAACATGTTTCAAGATATCTGTTTTCCTGTGTATAGACTTCTGGAACACTCTGTAGAAAAGACTCATAAAGCATAACTAAAAATGTTGAACATTTATGCACTCTGATAGAGCTGTAAGGCCTTGGAATATAAGAAGTATTCTTATTTCACTGTTAAAAATCTCGTCTGATTTCCCTAAAGCAATCTCTCACAGATGAGACAATACCTCCATGTTCAGCAAATTTGGGGTTCGAAAGAATCATCTTGCAAAACTTGAGGCCATTTTTGTACTGCTTCTGCTCATAACATTTCTGTAAAGAAATATAAACAAAAATTATATTTTAAAAAAAATATATACACTAGAGCAACTTTTCATCCCATGATGGACAGGATTTATTTCACTTACAATGCAAAAAATACTTTTGTGACCTACTCTTAACAAATTATCCTAGAATCTCAGCATTTTCACTTTTATAGAGGACAAAGAAAAAAGACATTTAATAAACAGAGAATTTCATTACCAACCACTACTGCCATAGAATTTTTTATATTCAAAAGCAAAAAACATATGCAATAACATAAAAATACAAGCAACTTCATTCATCATTCACTAAAAGCCTTTGCTACCGGAATAATGAAAATAAAGTCCATATACACATACTTTAAAAAAAAAAAAAAAAACTACTGCCATTTATTGAGCAACTACTGTGTGTTTGTATAAAACTTTTTGTATCTTACTTCTTTTACCAATACCTTAAGATAAATGTCATTACTTCCAACTCCACAAATGTTGAAAAGAAACTTAAGAGTTGGGCACCTCCTGTGGCTCAGTGAGTAGGGCACCAGCCCCATATACCAAGGGTGGCAGGTTCAAACCCAGCCCCCAGCAACAACAACAAAAAAAAAGGGCGGCATCTGTGGCTCAAAGGAGTAGGGAACCGGCCCCATATGCCGGAGGTGGTGGGTTCAAACCCTGCCCCGGCCAAAAACTGCAAAAAAAAAAAAAAAAAAAAAATAGCCGGGCATTGTGTCGGGCGCCTGTGGTCCCAGCTACTCAGGAGGCTGAGGTAAGAGAATTGCCTAAACCCAAGAGCTGGAGGTTGCATTGAGCAGTGTGACTGCATAGCACTCTACCGAGGGCGATTAAAGTGAAACTGTCTCTACAAAAAAAAAAAGAAAGAAAGAAAGAAACTGAAGAGTTCTGTTGGGGTTGGTGGCTCATGCCTGTAATCCCAACACTTTGGGAGCTAAAGGTGGAAGTACTGCTCTCAGGCAGGAGTCTGAGAACAGCCTGGGCAACACAGAGAGGTACCCTCTCTATATGAGATTTAAAAGTTAGCTGGGCATGGTGGCACACATCTCTAATCCCAGCTGTTTAGGTGGGTGAGATGGGAGGACCCCTTGAGCTCAGGAGTTCAAGGTTGCAGTGGGCTATGATGACACACCGCTACACTCCAGCCTAGGTGAAGAGTAAGACTCTGTGTCTTTAAAAAAAAGAAAAAGTATTTTAAAGAGGCTCAGCTTAGTTGCACCTCTGGTCTGATTCCAAAGACCTTCATTACCATTAGCTTAATACTTGAATACAAGCATAAACAACTTAATTCCTAAATACCACCAGCCAGGCTAAACAATCAACACCTCTCTTCAGCAGCCAATGACCTAAGAACACCTCATCTCTTTCCCCTCTCCCCTCACTTACGTTGTTCAGTCAGACTGGGTATTCTATTACTTAACATGCCAGATGTATCCTCCCTCAGGCCTCCTTATCTGTGTTCCTTCCACCTGAAAAGCTCTTTCCTAGATTTTCCATGGCTGTATTCCTCCTTATCCAAGTCTCTACTGTATTCCCCACACATATTCTCTATCATATTTTTCTACAGTGCTTTCCTGAAATCTTATTTGATTACTGTCTGTCTTCCCCAACATCGGGTAAGCTGCATGAGAACAGGAATCTTATGTGTATATTCAGTCATTTTTTTAGAGACAGGGTCTCACCATCACCCAGGCTACAGCCTCAAACTCCTGGGCTCAGGCTATCATCCTCCCTCCTCAGATTCCCAAGTACCTGGAACCACAGGTGTGTATCATCACACTAGGTGAATTTTTTTTTTCTTTGAGACAGAGTCTCACTTGGCCATCCTCAGTAGAGTGCTGTGGCACCTCTTGCTTCAGCCTCTCAAGTAGCTGGGACTACAGGCACCCACCACCACGCCTGGCTATTTTTAAAGATCGAGTCTCACTCTGATTCAGGCTGGTCTCAAACTCCTGAGCTCAGGTAGTCCACAGGCCTCGGCCTCCCAGAGTGTTAGGATTACAGGTGTGAGCCACCACACCTGGCCTACAAAATTATTTTTTAAGTTGGGTTGGTGGATCAAAGTGCTTTGCTACCAATAGTAAATTTTTTTCTATTAATTATCAGTGGCTTAAACACATCCACACAAAGTCCCCAGTAGTTTGTTACATATTCTGCACGGTTTCTATCTGCCTGTCCTATTCCCCAACTGGCTATTAGCATTACAATTTGTTGAACTTTGGAGCAATTCCATGCCCTCTTTCACAGAGACACAAATCAAACCCAGGAATGGTTAATGACTACATGTCTAAGGTTCTCTGTCTTGTTAGTAACAACCAGAGACTGGAATCTATCTTTTCCTATGGTTAAAACAAAATTGAGACTACAATCTATCTTTTCTTTAGTGGTTCCTTGCTGAACTTAGGCTTGTCTTTACCTGAGGACTTGGATTTTGGAGCTAGACTATGTGGGTCAGAATTGTGGCTCTGACACTTACTAGCTTTGGAAACTCAGTAACTGTGCTGCAGTTTCTCCATCTAAAAAGGGGATAACAGGCATTTCAGTCTTTATTGGAATTTAAATAAACATGAAGTGACAACAGTGCCTGACACATAGTAAATTCTTCCAGTGAGTGTTAACTATTATTATTGTTACTAGCAGTTTGATTATTATTACTTTTAAACCACTTGGTAAGTCAGGAAATAAAGTCACCTATCTCTTCATGCAGTGGTTCTCAACCTTCCTAATGCCACAACCCTTTAATGCAGTTCCTCATGTTGTGGTGACCGCCAACCATAAAATTGTTTTCATTGCTACATAGCAAAAAAAATAATAATTTTATGGTTGGGGGTCAACCACAACATGAGGAACTGTATTAAAGGGTCACAGCATTAGGAAGGTTGAGAACCACTATCTTAATGGGTACTTTTTCTATTTAAATAAAGAAAAAAGAATCCAGGACAGTAGATGCAGAGGGATAGGTTCCACTACCACTACCCCATACTCAAATTTCCTCATACTTAAATGCCAAAGTGGGCCCTATGTGTTCACAGCTTTGCTTCCTGCAAATTCTTTTTTTTTTTTTTTTTTTTTGAAACAGAGTTTCACTCTGTCACCCTCAGTAGAGTGCCCTGGCATCATCACAGCAACCTCGAACTCTTGGGCTCAAGTGATCCTCTTGCCTCAGCCTCTGAACTGGCTGGGACTACAGGTGCTAGTTTCTCTATTTTTAGTAGAGATGGGGTCCCCCTCTTGCTCAGGCTGGTCTCAAGCTCCTGAGCTCAAGCAATCCACCTGCCTCGCCTCCCAGAGTGCTAGGATTACAGGTGTGAGCCACTGTGCCTGGCCCAATTACTGTGTTTTTGGCCTTTGTTGGTTGAAAAAAAGTCTGCTGTGAGTGGTTTTCAAGGGTCAACTGTATTTCCCTTTTTCCCTTCATCAGTAGTCCCTTCTCTTTGTTTTTTCTTTGTCATTTGTCAGGTGAATTCCTGTATCAAACTCAGATTGTTGTTTTTTACTTTTAAATATTTTTGGAAGAGGTAATATATTCACATCGTTCACAATTTAGGGTTCTCTTCTGTCTCTGTCTTGCAACAGCCTAGTTCCCATCTCCAGAGGCAATCAAGAAACCTCAATTTAAATATTTTTTTTTTTGGCCTGGTGCAATGCCTCACACCTGTAATCCTAGCACTCTGGGAGGCTGAGGCTGGCAAAAGGCTCTCTTCAGCCCCAGAGTTTGAGGTTGCTGTGACCTATGAAGCCTTGGCACTCTACCCAGGAAGACAGACTGAGACTCTTGTTTCAAAAAAAATTTTTTGTGAAGGTTTTTCTAATCTCCCTTCCTCATCTAGCCTCTATTGCAAAGATTGATCCTGTCCTCACTGATTGTTGGTGTCATTTTGCTTTGAACTTACTAGGTTATATTTATTGAGCAGCTCTAGTATGTGTATGCTCTAGGGATTACAGTGTTTGAAACAAGTGAGAGCTGTGTTTGATGGCTTATGCCTGTAATCCCAGCTTTTCTGGAGGCTGAGGCAGGAGGATTGGCTTGAGCCCAGGAGTTAAATAGCAGCCTGCACATCATGGGGAAACTCTGTCTGGAAAAAAATAAAAATTTTTCCATAATGAACCTCAGAGTCAAAGCATTCTATAATGGACATACTCTTTTTTTTTTTTTTTTGAAACAGAGCCTCAAGCTGTCACCCTGGATAGAGTGCTGTGGCATCACAACTCACAGCAACCTCCAATTCCTGGGCTCAAGCGAGTCTCTTGCCTCTGCCTC
>CAUYRH010052888.1:0-18206 GCA_963574655.1 Perodicticus potto
TGGCGGGCGCCTGTAGTCCCAGCTACTTGGGAGGCGGAGGCAAGAGACTCGCTTGAGCCCAGGAATTGGAGGTTGCTGTGAGCTGTGATGCCACAGCGCTCTACCCAGGGCGACAGCTTGAGGCTCTGTCTCAAAAAAAAAAAAAAGAAATTGCTGGTTGGTGTTCTGGTTCTTTAGAAATAAAATGTAGCCTTGCTTACATAGCAAGGATAATCCAACTGATTTTATTTTTGGTGGCACGAAATTCTCATGTAACGTTGAGAGTTTTGTTTTATGATAAGACTTTAAAAAGTAATTTAAAAATTTTACAGGGTACACGTATTCTTTTTACATAGCTGAACTGTGTAATGGCTGACTTCAGGGATTTTAGTGTGCTTGTCTCCAGAATAGAATACATTGTACCCAACAGATAAGTTTTTATCCCTCACCCTTCTCCTACCCATGTTGAGGTTTTTAAAACATAAGAGACTTTTGTAGGTTTTCTTTATGTTGTTGACAATAGTTTAAAAAATGTATTTATATGTGTGTGTGTGTTTATATCTGTAAATCATATTCTGCTGTATTTGATAACATTTAGATGAGTTTTAACTTAGTTGTTTCTTCTGTTTTCATCCTCTGGTATGACTTGTATATTGGCTTCACAGATCAAAATGTGTTTATCACGTATGCATGTTTATTTGCTCATGAGGTTTTTGGCTCACTGGGTAGGGCGCCGGCCCCTATACTGAGGGTGGCGGGTTCAAACCTGGCCCCGGCCAAACTGCAACAACAACAAAAAAATAGCCAGGCCTTGCGGTGGACGCCTGTATTCCCAACTACTTGGGAGGCTGAGGCAATAGAATCACTTAAGCCCAAGAGTTTGAGGTTGCTGTGAGCTGTGAAGCCACAGCACTCTACTGCCAGCTTCTTGGCAGGCTAGATAAGAGAATCACTGGAATCCTGGAGTTTGAGGTTGCTGTGAGCTATGGCCCCATGGCACTCTACCAAGGGTGACAAATTGAGATTCTGTCTCAAAATAAATAAATATCCATTCTAAAAGACTCTGATAACGTAAACATACCATGCATATTATGCAGCCATGAAAAACAATGAGGTAGATTTCTATGTACGAATCTGGAACAAGCTATAAGGTAAGCAATATGAGTGATCGTACAGGCAAAGAATATTTGTGAATAGATATAAAAACTAGAAAGAGTAACCGTCTTTTTAAAGAGATGGTTTAGGGAACTAATGAAGGCGGAAGACTATTTTTCACTGTGTAGTGCCCTTTTGTGATATTTAAATTTTAACCTGTGCAGGCATTACCTTTTTAATTCCAAAATCAAGATATTGCTCCTATGCTCCTATTTTTCTAGAACTGGGATTTTTTTTTTTTTCAATGAAACAGGGTCTCAATTCTGTCAGCCAGGCTAGAGTACACTGTAGCCGCAAATTCTTGGGCTGAAGGGATTCCCCTACCTCAGCCTTCTAATCAGCTAGGACTAAAGGAACATGCCACTGTACTCAGCTAGAAAAAATTTTTTTAATATTTTAGAAATAAGATCTCACTATCTTACCCAGGCTGGTCATAAGCACCTGGTCTCAAGCAATCTTCCTGCCTCTGTCTGGGATTACCAGCACAAGCCTTTGTGCCTGCCTTAAAGCTGGAATTTTTGTAATATTAAAAATATAATTTAAAACTAGCTTTAGAAGAAAAAGCAAGAAGGACATGCCAAAGAGAGATACCAAAGAAGGGAGAGCTTTTTCTAGGGAAGAGGGCTATTATATACTTGCCAATTAACTTAGCCAAGATTAGTGAGATTAGCAAACAGTCCCCACCTTACAATGGCTTCACTTTTGAACCACTTAAAATTTTGAAGTTTAATGTTTTCCTAGGCCAGTGACATGTGGTACAGTAACTCTCAATGTGGTTGGCAGCAGCAGGGAACAGCAATTCACTACAAGGTAAACAACTTATACTCCATAGCTACAGTTCGCAAACCCCCGGGGCCACAGAACCAGTCCCTGGCCGGTTAGGAACCAGGCTGCACAGCAGGTGAGCAGCAATCATGGAGCAAAGCTTCATCTGTATTTACAGCTGCTCTCCATCACTTGCATTGCTGCCTAAGCTCTGCCTCCTGTCATGTCAGCTGCAGAGGAGCACAAACCCTACTGTAAACTATGCATATAAGCCATCTAGGTTGCACTCTCCTTCAGAGATTCTTCAGAGAATCTAATGCCTGATGATCTGATCTGGAACTGAGGATGTAAGTCACACATTTGGGGTGTCACTGTCTCCCATCACCCCAGATGAGACCGTCTAGTTGCAGGAAATCAACATCAATTCTGCATTATGAGGAGTTGTATAATTATTTCACTATATATTACAATGTAATAATAATACAAATAAAGTGCACATTCAACGTAATGTGCTTGAATAATCTCAAAACCATTCCTCTCCCCCCAAATCAGTCCATGGAAAAGTTGTCTTCGATGAAACCAGTCCCTGATGCCAAAAAGGTTAGGGACCAAAAGCTTTACGGTGTACCGTGTAGCCAGATAATTTTGGCCAAGTGTTAAGTTAACGTAAGTGTTCTGAGCACATTTAAGGTATCCTGGGCTAAGCTATGATGTTCAGTAGTTAGGTGTATCAAATGTATTTTAGGCATACAATATTTTCAAATTACAATGAGTTTATTTAGCATATAACCTCACTGTAAGCCAAAAACATCATTAAATTGAAAATGCATTTAATACCATTATAAATCCATCATAAAGCTGAAAAACTATAAATCAAATCATCGTAAATCAAACCATCATAAATCCTTGATGGATCTATGTCCTGATAAACCCATTATAAAATCAATAAGTCAGGGACCATCTACGCACAAACCAAATGACTAGCCTAAGACCACAAAGTTATTTTGTAAAGCACTACAATCAAAATCTCAGAACCCCCATCCAGTACTAATTCCTAAATATTAAAATGAGACACACATACTTTATGTATTGACTTATTAACAACTACATTTATATGTCACATAATGACATTTTGGTCAATGACAGACTGTATATACAAGGATGGGTCCATATGATTATCATACTGTATATGAGGTATATGTTTAAATACATACATACTTACTATTGTGTTACCATCGCCTACAGTATTCAGTAGAGTAACATGCCCTGCAGGTTTGCCTAGGAGCAGAAGGCTGTACCATCTAAGTTTGTGTGAGGACACTCTATGATGTCTGCACAACACTGAAGCTGCCTAAAGACAAATTTCTCAGAATGTATCCCAGTCATTTGGCAACACACAACTATACAGGACAACAGCATATAAAACAAGTATTTTATCTTATTCCATTTTGGCTCACTAAACGTTTTATAAACAGGGTATAAAGTTAATATGAAAAAACAAATATTGAGAAATGCTACTACAAAACCTGTTTATGTGCACACGCATACTCGTGCATATGCGCTATGGACTAAATTGTGTTCCTGCAAAATTCATATGTGAATGCCTAACATACAATGAGCCTGTATGTGGTGACCTGGCCTTTAGGAGATAATTCTAGTTAAACGAGGTCATAAGGGTAAAGCCCTAAACCAGCAGCACTGGTGTCCTTACAAGAAGAAGAAGAAACATCAGAGCTCTACTTTGTACAAGCATCCAAAAAAGACCACCCAAGGACAAAGCATCTGGTCTCCAAGCCAGGAGAGAGCCCTCACCAGGAACCCGACTATCCAGACCTTGATCTGAGACTTCCAAACTCTGGAACTCAAAAAAATTAATTTGTCATTTAAACCACCCAGTCTATGATATTTTGTTATGGCAGCCCAAGTTAGAAATAATATATATTTACATATAATATATACAGGAAAATGTATTTTTAAATATATATCCTACGTATATGTCTGTACTATATATATATATATATATATATATATATACACACACACATAGATACATGAAAGGTCTAAACATACACACAACTATTGACAATGATTAACCCTGGGCGATAAGATGAAAATATTGGTTTACTCTGACTTTATCATACACTTCTGTTCCAATGGAAATTTCTACCCAAAAAAGTGTGACTTTTACCATTTAAAAACTAAATGACTTAGGCATGGGGGCTCACACCTGTAGTCCCAACTACTGGAGAGGCTGAAGTGCAGGGATGGCTTGAAGCCAGGGAGGCTACAGTGAGGTATGATCTCCCTGTAAATAGCCACTGGACTCTAGGCTGGGCAGAGTGTGCTCAAGTCTGAAACTTCATCTCTTAAAAAAAAAAAAAATTAAAAGACATAAAAATAAATTAAAAGAATGATAACCAATCCTAAAGTAAAATAGGTGAAAAATATTTACTTATTTATTTAAATATTTGTTTAAAAAAATATTTATTTTAGGGCGACGCCTGTGGTTCAAGGAGTAGGGCGCCGGCCTCATGTACCAGAGGTGGGGCGAGTTCAAACCTGGCCCTGGCCAAAAACTGCAAAAAAAAAAAAAAAATTTAAGGAATAAATATTCCTTAAAATCCTACCAAAAACTTTTAAAATACCATTTCCAGATTCATAGCTTTGTACACAAAAGTAGATATGCAAAAATATGCTGCTCCAAAATAAAAGTGGACACATATTTTTCAAGTTAAAAAAAAAAAAAAAGAGAGGAGGGGGATGGGCACAGTGGCTCACACCTATAAACCCAGCACTTGGGAGGCTGAGGCGGGCGGATTGCCTGAGCTCACAGGTTCGAGACCAGCCTGAGCCAGAGCCAGACCTCATCTCCAAAAACAGCCGGACGGTGGCTCAGCGCCTGTAGCTTAGTGACTAAGGTGCCAGTCACATACACCTGAGCTGGCGGGTTTAAACCCAGCCCCGGCCTGCCAAACAACGACAACTACAAACAAAAAATAGCCAGGCGTTGTGGTGAGCGCCTGTAGTTCCAGCTACTTGAGAGGCTGAGGCAAGAGAATCGCTTAAGCCCAAGAATTGAAGGTTGAGGTGAGCTATGACAACATGCTCATCCTGTCTACCCAGGATGACATAGTGAGACTCTAGTCTCAAAAAAAAATGAAAACAAAGAAAATAAAAATAGCCGGGCGTTGATAGCCAGGCATTGATAGCTGGGTGTTGTGGCGGGTGCCTGTAGTCCCAGCTACTTGGGAGGCTGAGGTAAGAGAATTGCTTGAACCAAGAGTTTCAGGTTGCTGTGAGCTAAGACGCCACTGCTTTCGACCGAGGGTGACCAAGTGAGACTTGCCTATGGCTCAGTGGGTAGGGCGCCAACCCCATATACCGAGGGTGGTGGGTTCAAACCCAGCCCCAGCCAAACTGCAACAATAAAAATAGCCAGGCCTTGTTGTGGGCACCTGTAGTCCCAGCTACTTGGGAAGCTGAGGCAAGAGAATCGCCTAAGCCCAGGAGTTTGGTGGTTGCTGTAAGCTGTGATGTCACAGCTCTCTACAGAGGGCGATAAAATGAGACTCTGTCTCTACAAAAAAAAGGGGGGGGGAGTTTACTTTTGGCACTCATTTATCTTCTTAGAGGGTTATTTCAAATCTACATTCATGGAAAGAAGTACTCTTTAACTGAATCTTACCTGGACTTATGTTACTATATACCTATGAGTTTTCCTCATTGAATTTATCAAGACCTAACATTACCTTAAACATATGTCTGTGCCCCCCACTGGAATATAAACTCCATTAGGGCAGAATCTTGTCTTGTTCACTGTTATATTCCTATCACCTAGCTCAGAGCTTATCACCTTGCAAGCACAATATTAAATAAGTAAAACGAATGATATTATAAAGTCTTTGTTATATACTTTGTGTATTAGTCCAATAAAAATGATGAAACCTCGACCAGCAATCCTAATAGCAAATTCCCAGTACTCACTTTCCCGCGAGTTAATGCAGGTTTGTGACATGAAAAATGTAGTCCTGATAAACAGAAACATTTTTGACACACACATACTACTAAGTAATACATGAACTTTAAGTTATCCATGATACCACTCTCCCCCTTTTGGACAGATAACCACAATTAAATAATCTGTAGTTATTTTACTGGTCTTGAATGTATGCTCTCAAAAATTTGTAAAGGAAAGAGGTTTATTACAGATTAGTATTCAATAATACCAGCAGCTATAACTGAAACCTCACTATATGTCCCATGCAATTCTCATGACAATACTGAGTTAAGTGCCCTTATAATCTCCACCTTTTAGATGAAAAAAACTGAAGCTTAAAGTCTGAAAATTTATGGGACGGCACCTGTGGCTCTGTGAGCAGGGCATCAGCCCCATATACCGAGGGTGGTGGGTTCAAACTCAGCCCCGGCCAAACTGCAACAAAAAAATAGCCGGGCATTGTGGCAGGCGCCTGTGGTCCCAGCTACTCAGGAGTTCTGAGGCAAGAGAATCGCCTAAGCCCAGGAGTTGAAGGTTGCTGTGAGCTGTAGGACGCCACGGCACTATACCAAGGGCGATAAAGTGAGACTGTCTCTACAAAAAGAAAAAATAAATAAAGTTTGAAAATTTATACAAAGTCAATTCCATTTAAGATGTCTCATTCCGGCTCAGCGCCTGTGGCTCAACGGGCTAAGGCGCTGCTAGCCACGTACACCTGAGCTGGCGGGTTCAAATCCAGCCCGGGCCCGCCAAACAACAATCACGGCTGCAACCAAAAAATGGCCGGGCATTGTGGCGGGCACCTGTAGTCCCAGCTACTTGGGAGGCGGAGGCAAGAGACTCGCTTGAACCCAGGAATTGGAGGTTGCTGTGAGCTGTGATGCCACGGCACTCTACCCAGGGCAACAGCTTGAGGCTCTGTCTCAAAAAAAAAAAAAAGTCTTATTCCAAAGTCTTCATTACTAAAAATCAAAAATCAGACAAAGTCTTCATTACTAATTAAATTAGTATATTATATAAAATAGAACTGAAAAATGTATTTTTTTTTTTTTTTTGAGACAGAGCCTCAAGCTGTCACCTTGGACAGAGTGCTGTGACATCACAGGTCACAGCAACCTCCAATTTCTGGGCTCAAGCGAGTCTCCGGCCTCTACCTCCCAAGTAGCTGGGACTATAGGCGCCCGCCACAATGCCCGGCCAATTTTTGGTTGCAGCCGTCATTGTTGTTTGGCGGGCCCAGGCTGGATTCGAACCCGCCAGCTTAGGTGTACGTGGCTGGCACCTTAGCCCATTGAGCCATAGGCACCGAGTCAGAACTGAAAAGTGTATTCTGATAAAATAAATGTACTCGATTTCAAATAATGTACATAAAATATAAACAGAGTATTGTCATAATAAATATTTTAACTGGCTGGGTGTTGTGGCTCATGCCTGTTAATCCTAGCACTCAGGATTTCAAGACCAACCTGAGCAAGAGAGAGAACTCATTTCTACTAAAAATAGAAAAACGAGCAGAGCTTTGTGTCAGGTGCCTGTAGCCCCAGCTACTGGGGAGGCTGAGACAAGAAGACTGCTTAAACCAAGAGTTTCAAGTTGCTGTGAGCTAGGCTAAGCCATAGTACTCTAATCTGAGACTACAACTACAGAGAGAGACTCTGTCTCAAATAAATAAATAAATATTTTAGCTTCCAAAAACAATGCACTTTGAAAACCTAGTTAATTGAAAATATTAGTATTACAACACTAAATGTTCAGAATCAGTAATTTAGACAAACAGAAATCAAATCATATTTGAACCTTAGAAAATCCAAAGCCTAACAAACGCGAAATGTCAAAAATAAATGCTTTATTTTAAATAAACTGTTATCACTCAAACAACAATCTCAAATGCTATAATGTTTTGCACCACACTATCAGTTAAACAGAAGAGTCAAAGAAAATATATACTACAGACATAAAAAGTTAGCAACAAATAAAAAGTACAGTTCTCTACAAGGCTGAAACATCACTGCATCTAAATGCACTAAGAAAAAGCCTCCACACTTCAGTTCTCCAATGTGTGCAAAGGATAAAATTTTTTATGCACTTACCTAAATGTTTTATCACTACCTAAAACACAAAACAATTCTGCCAATGTTTTTCTTCACTTCCCGTCTTTGTCTGTTTATATCCTGTCCTATCTTTCCCACGCCAACTCTTCTACTTATTGGGTGTTAATCAGTATCAAAGTAAGGATCAAAAATGCTAATGCCTAGTTTTCAAAGTTGCCCTATTAGGGAGTATGACATAATATAGTCTTGCCAAAGCAAGACTTAATTCCAGTACGTAAGAGCTGCCCTTCAAGGGAAGCCAGAAATCTGTATTTCTATAATAAACCTCTTTTTTTCTTGTTGTCAAATAATTCATTTAAAACTCACAATGTTTGGGGGGATTAAAAACACCAAAATTATACCATAATTTTTGCTGCCAGAATGGCTACAATTACAAGATGAGTAATAACCAAGTTTCCAGAAGAATGTGGAGCAATTGGAATTTTCATACATTCTGGAACGAATGTAAATGTGGTACAATCATTTCAGAAACCTGTTTGATGCCATTTACTAAACTGAACAAACATATACCCTATAAACTGAACATGTGCATACTCTATGATGCTATGCATACCCTATTATGATCCAGCTCGTCTACTCCTAGGTGACCCAACAGAAATACATAGACTGGCTGACCAAAAAAACATGTATGAGAATTCTTAGTGGACAAAAACTGAAAACAATCCAAATGAGAAAAGAAAATGTGGTATAATCACACAATGTAACACCATACAGAAATGAGACTAAAGAGACTTCACTACAGGAAGAGCTCTCACAAACACCTTGAAAGCGGCCCACAAAAAGTGCATAGTACATGATTCCACTGCTGTAAAGTTTGAGAAGTACAAGAAAAGAAAATTTGTTATGTTAGAAAGTAGCACTTATCGTTGGGAAAGAGTGGTCACTGGGAGGGGGCAAGAGCAAAACTTCTGCATGTACTGATTAAGCTCTAGTTCTTGATCTGAATGCTGATTATGCAGTATGTCCTCTTGTGAAAATAAATCCCAAGAACATATCATTTGTATGCTCTTCTCTAGGAATGTATACTTCTACAAAATGTTTAAAAATAAAAACAAAAAAAAAATGTTTAAAAACATATATAATGGGCTTGGCACCCATAGTTCAGTGGTAAGGGCGCCAGCCACATACACCAAAGCAAGAGGGTTCAAACCCGGCCCGGACCTGCTAAACAACAATGACAACTGCAACAATAACAAAAAAAATAGCCCCAGCTACTTGGGAGGCTGAGGCAAGAGAATTGCTTAAGCCCAAGAGTTTGAGGTTGCTGTGAGCTGTGATGCCACAGCTCTCTACTGAGGGCAACGTAGTGAGGCTCTTGTCTTAACAAAACAAAACAAAACAAAAACACATACATGCACGTGCAAGATACCCTAGAAGCCAAACAAAATATTTCTACAGGTACATCCAGCTTATGGCTGCTCAGCTGCCTACTGTACATTCTTACCCTTTAAAGAACAATCAAGAAAAAGTAAAAACAGAACTGTCTCAGCAATGCCACAAGGTCAAGTCAGTAACAAAATCTAAACTTCTAGTAACAGTATCTCTTAGAATGTGTTGTCTATTTTAATTGCCTCCTCCACTTAAAAGATCAAACCTGTCTCAAAAGACACAGAATAATATAGCAAAAAGGTAGAAACTAAACTAAAAATTAAACAAGGGTAAAAATTCAAAATAGCCATTAAATCACCAACAACCCTCTTCCCTGATTCCTGAACAATTTTACTTGCCACTCCCTGACAAGAAGGAATTTTATCTCCTCCACAAGGAATCCCAACCTGAGAGATACCAGGAAGTCTACCACAGAAAAGCTTCAGATAGCGAAGTTAAACACTACAGAATCCAAATATATAAATCGGCTATTTAATCAGGTAACAGTTAAATGACTAAGTACTAATTTTTAAATGCTTTTTCTGCATTAACTGCCTGTCCCCTCAAGACCCTGTATCTTGATTACTTGCTTACTTTCTAAGATAGAGAATGCCTCCACCTTTAAAGCCATTGCTAACATTTTTTCTCCACCTAAGGGTGCTTACCTTCACCTCCCATCTTCACCTGTCCTATCTTTCACATACCAATTCTATTATGTGTTAATTAGAAAATCCTGGAAAGATCACCTATGGACTCTAATGCCAGCATTTTAAAAAGTACTTCTTTCTGTAGGTAACAAAACAGCTGTTCAGCTTCATTGTATACTTTTCAAACGTTACTCTTAAGTTAATGTGAGCCCCAACTCACCTATCCAAAAGATTACACAGAAAATGCAAAGCTGATGCTCAAAAGTGATGAAACTCCACTTATGGTCACTTTTATAAGTTAACAAACTAATTTTTCTAGTGTATCAGCCTCAGCAAATGCATATGCATTGAAGTCAGACCTGTCATAACAGACATATTATCTTCTAAAAAATAAAAACTTTGGAAAGATATTAAATAATCCTTATAAAGCAAACAAGTGCTAAAATCCTATACCACGTTCATTTAGTGTTAAAAAAGACAAAAATGTTCTCACGTCCAATTTAAACTTCCCATCAAATTATTTTTCAGATCAAGCTCTCCAGAAATCCCAAGAAAATAGGACTCCAGTGTTCCGTCGTAAACTCCTACTCCAAGAAGACTTAAGCCAGTCCCTACCTCTCACCCCCTATACACACACATAAAAAGTTGCAAGTCAACAGATAATAGCACAAGTAAAAATTACAAACAGCCCTAAGACACCCTATACAAGGCCTCTGCCGCTCATAAACGCACGCTGCACAACACACGCACACAAGTCAAGGTATAATGCTAATAGTTTGCCTGATACAAAGTTGCATAAGACAGGCTGCCTACTGACACCCAACTTAGTTCTGCATTCAGGAAAGCGATGTTGAACTGCAAGTCTTGAAATCCCTACTCTAAACTCTCAGTTGAACCTAAGCACACTGTAAAAGCCGCAGTCTCCCTTTTCTAATCCTTAGAAAGCATTTCCGGCCTGGAAAACGAGTCTCCCGCAAATCTTGCACAAACTTTGTCGGTTCTTTCAACCTACTCCAAGACGACTTAAGCCCGTCCCTCACCTCTCACCCCAATACGTATACACACACACTAGGGAACCTCAACACACGGCAGACACCACTCCACACCAGCACGCAAAACACATGTGTCTGCAAACCCAGCCCCTTTCCACACCCCCCGGAAACGACACCCCCTTTTCTCACACTCCACACGCCGCAGCCCATCCCCCTTCCTCCCCGCCCCCACTCACATCACCCCAGTCCTCCCACCCACGTTCCCAAGAACCCGGCCTCCCCCCAGCTCCCGGGCTAGCCCAAAGCAGTGGGGAGGGAAGCAGGAAGAAGGAAGGCGGGTTCAGGCCTGACCTACGCCTCGCAGACCGCCTTGGGAGGCGGCGGGGAGCCCGCGGGCTGGACTCAGCTCCCAGCGGCAGCAGGGCCTCATCCGGCCCCAGGCCTTACCTCCGCCGCCGCAGCCCTCCCCGCCTGCATACTCACTTGTTAGCCTCGGTCCATCGAGTGCCCCGCTGCTGCCTCCTCCGCCGGCTGCAGCTCCTGCCCCCGGGCCCCCCAGGTCCGGCTTCTTGGGCCCGGGGGGCGGCCCAGCTCCCCCTCCTGGGACCGCTCCAGGTGGAAAGCCGGCCGCGGGCGCACCCGCCAGGGCCAGGGGGACGCTGTTGCTATGGAGGCCGAGGCCCGGGGCAGCCCCAGCGGCCGGGTCCTCATGCAGAAACTGACACTCCTCCCCGTAGAAGCAAGTCTTGTCCTTGGCGTAGTAGCGACAGTACTTGAGCTTCACTCCAGCCGCCACCCCGCCGGGGACACCCCCGACCCCCGGCGGGGCCACCACCGCCACTGCCGCCGCCAGCGAGGAGGAAGAAGAGGAGGCGGCGGCCGAGGGGGGCGGGAGGCCGCCGCCACTGTTCATGGCAACGCCGCAGCCTCGTCTTCTGCCGCCGCCCGAGGAGGAGGAGCCGCCGCCGCCGCCGCCGCCGCCGCCGCCACCATAGACGGGGGAGGGAAGGAAGACGCTGCCGGTGCCGGATAAAAGCCTGGGCGGGCGGGTCTGTCCCGCTGCGGGAGCTGGAGCCGCCCGGGGAGGGGGGGAGGGGAAAGGGGAGGGAGGAGGGGTAGGAAGGAGGGGAGGGGAGGGGGAGAGTTGGAATTCTCTCTCACTCACTCGTTCTCTTTTCTTAAAGGGGCCGCGCGGGACGACGGGGTGGGCGCGTGGGCCCAAACGGGGACTTCGAGGGCGCGGGCAGGGAAAGAGGGAGCAGCGGCGGCGAGTGGATGGGGAGTGCGGAGGGGCCAGTTTATTTTTAAATTCTGCCTCCACTCGCTCTCTCGCGCTCTGGTTCCTCCGAGTTGTTTATTCCATTTTCCTCTTCCTGAGACGGCCGTCGCCGCTGCGCGTGCGCGCTGAGGCGCGGTGGCTTGTGGGTAGCGGAGAGCGAGAGGAAGCCTGACCCGGCGTCGGGCCCCCGGGGGGCATCGCGAGCTGGCGGCGGTTGGCCCTGCGGTGCTCGTCGGACGTTCCCCGACGCGGATGGGGTGCTCAAGTTCCCACGAGGCCTCATACCTTCCATTTTCGTACATTCTCTTACTTATGCAGCCAAACGTCATTCTTGACGAGACTGGAGAAAATTGGCGGAGCGTAAATGGTCATTTGGCCGGGCCTTACCTGCAGTCGCACCCGAGCTCTGTATGAAGAACAGTTTGCCACACTGCCTCTTCCTCGTTACTTTTCTTCACTCCCTCACCTGCTCATTTCTCTCTCCCTCGAAGGTGATGAGGACTACAAATACTGATTACCTTAATTTCTGGGCCCTTTGTCAAAAACTTGAGCCGAACGAGGTTGATTTAGATATACCCCCTGCTCAGTGCAGCACCTGTTTAATACATCATAAGCCTTAGTAAATTATTATGAAAATTAAGACGCCACCTGGGAAAACACTGCCTTGGCAGGACCGGCAGGTTTCATTTATAAATGAGGTTGATTTCTCCCAATCAGCCTAGTCTTGATTTGAAATGTATTTTTAAAAGATATTTTTCCCTCATTCATCTCTGATGTTTTGCTGTAATATGTATATATTTATTTTGCTGTAATATGTGGTATTGTAATATACAACATATTATGTAATACGTTATATTTTTTAGGTTTTCAGGAATTTTAAAGAAATTAACTGTAAATAGAAAAGTAGTTTAACATTTTAGTTTTTTCTATAAGAGATTTTCAGAAAGTGCAGATCTCTGTTATGAAGAGGAGGGGATGGCAGTATTTAAGGATTTGTGGCAAACAGGAAGTCACAGAAGAACAGATATAAGCAAAAGTACCACACTGCCAAAAGGGGGAAAAGTGAATTCTGTAGATTGCAAACTGGGAAGCCTGGTGATGTCTTAGGTAAATTCCAAGATGATATCACTATTATGTCTGTCTGTTTAAAAGCATTTTTACTTATTTATTCAGCACGTATTTATTAATACCTGTTATGTGTACCAAGAGCTGTAATAGTAGGAGTTGGGGAAGCAAAAGTGGAACAAGATACAGTTTTACCTAAGTTCATTCTCCAGTTGGCATGAAGTACATAGTGATTATAAACCAATGTCTTAAGTGCTAACCATATTACCCTTGTTATTTGAGGATATTAAAATGTTACACTTCGTGGATAAACTTGATACCTTAATGGCATGGGTTGAAAAGGTGACCGAATTCAGGCATATCTAGGTTTAAAACCCAGTGCCGATACTTAATAGCTGTGTTACTCGGAGTACTGGTAAATTGCTTCACTTCTCTGTGCCTTATCTGTGCAACTGGAATAAGAATACTACCTGTGTAGTGTTGCTGTTAGTAGTAGCCAGTGTATAGGGGAAAAGCATTCTAAGCAAAGCAGACAGCTTGTACACAAAGGCTGTGAGGTGAAAAAGAGCTTAGATTGTTAAGAATAGTCCTGGAGAATTGAGCAGAGTCCACAAAAGTCCTAGGGCAATGTTAAACCTATGGACTTTTTCTTGAGAGCAATGGGAAGGTATTACAGGGTTTTCAAAAGTTGAGTAATAACATTCAGATTTCCTTTATTTTTGGAGACAGGGTCTTACTCTATTGCCCAGGATAGAGTGCAGTGGCATGATCATAGTTCACTACAACCTCATACACCAGCAGTCTTCCTGCCTCAGGCTCCCTAGTAAGTGGGACTATAGGCAGGTATCAACAATGCTTGAATGATTTTTCTATTTTTTTTAATAGAGCTGGAGTCTTGCTCTTGCTCAGACTTATCTCAAACTCCTACCTCAAATGATCCTCCCACCTTGACCACCTGAGAGTGCTAGGATTACAGGCATGAGCCACTGCACCCAGCATCTGATCCTCATAAAAACCCTTTAAGGCAAGTATAGAAGGTGGATTATCACCATTTTTTATATACATGTGAACCAACTGAATGAGGCCTGGAGTAACACAGTTACCATATTGTAACTCGAAAACCCCAGGACTTGAACTCAGGGCTTCTTTTTTTTTTTTTTTTTTTTTTGAGACAGAGCCTCAAGCTGTCACCCTGGATAGAGTACCGTGGCATCACAGCTCACAGCAACCTCCAACTCCTGGGCTCAAGCGATTCTCCCGCCTCCGCCTCCCAAGTAGCTGGGACTACAGGCACCCGCCACAACGCCCGGCCATTTTTTGGTTGCAGCCGTCATTGTTGCTTGGCGGGCCAGGGCTGGATTCAAACCCGCCAGCTCAGGTGTACGTGGCTGGCGCTTTAGCCCGCTGAGCCACAGGCGCAGAGCGCATTTTGCCATTTTTAAATGAGCATGTATGTCTTCTGATGTTTTGGCAAGGAAAATGTTTATGATGACCCATCAGAGGTTCATTAAATTCGTGCCAGATTAAGTATGTCATTCAAACAAGTTAACTGAGAATCTACTATCCTATTATGTACCAAGCATGTTCTTTGCTAGGCTCTGATACACAAAAATGTGTAAGATAAAGCCTTTGTCTCAAGGCCATATGAGAATCATGGAGGAAAATCCAAATATAAAGTAAATTATCCCTCAAAAGCGCATTTGAGAAAAATTTCGTTCTTTATCCTTGTGAACAAGATAGAGAAAAGTAGACGAAGATACTACAGTGTCTCCCTTCCCTTCTTCCTCCCACTTGAATTTTGTTTTTCTCTCTTGTGGAGGTGTAATTACTTATCTGTTGGTTTCATATTAGTATTGCATACACTGGATACTTGCTTTCCATTCTTGTCTTAATCAAAAATAATCTGACATTTGTCCTTGCTATGTTAAAATATTTTTCGCCAGAGCCACCACTCACCTAGTTGGCAAATCCATCACTTTTCAGCCATTTTGCGTGTCCCCTGCAGTATTCATCAGTATGAACCATTTTTTTAGCTCTCCTCCTTCTCAGCTTCAAGTCAGCCTTCTCTGGATTTTCTTTCTATCTTTTTAACCCCTTGGTATTCACTGCTGCCTTATGTTAGATCTTTCAGAAATATTTATGAAATACATTTCAAGTAATTTATTGTAATTCAATACAAGGCATGAATATCCTCTGAGCTTTTTTTGCATTGTGAACAGGAAGTAAGTGTAGTAAGTAAAAAAAGGTACAATGGATTTAGAACTAAAATAACTGGTGTAAAACCTGGTTTTCACTGTATTATGCCTCTGTGGCTTTCAGCAAGTCTTAATCTCATTTAGCTTCAGGTTTTTCATTTTTAAGATGGAAATAATACTTACCTTATAGGTTCATATTGAGGATTGAATGATATGATAAGAACCCCATGGAGAAAATAATCTCTCAGCCACTAATTGAAAACCAAAAGTTTTCATTTGCAAAATTATTTTAAATACCTTTCTGTGTAGTAGAAAGTCTACTTCTGACAAATTCATATTTTATTACCATTAATACCACCTCCTTTAGCCCTCTCCCTCCTGCCTCTCCCTACTTATATGATGATGACTTTGGCAATTAGTGTAAGAACATCTCCAATTCTGTAGGGTTTCACAGCTTACAAAAGTAGAGAGGCATGGCTTGGGCGTCCTTAGCTCAGTGAATAGGGCACCACTCACATACACTGAGGCAGGTGAGTTCGGACCTTGCCAGGGCCTGCTAAACAACAATTGACAACTGCAACCAAAAAGTAGCCAGGCGTTGTGGTGAGCACCTGTAGTCCCAACTACTTGGGAGGCTGAGGCAAAAAAATTGCTTAAGCTCAAGAGTTTGAGGTTGCTGTGACGCCATGGCACTCTACTGAGGGTGATATAGTGAGACTCTGTCTCAAAAAAAAAAAAAAAAGGGAGCCAGGCATACTGTCCATTTTTGTTCTGCAATCCTGTGAAACATTGAAAATGAAGATATTTTAATATTGGGAACCTAAGAGTTTGAAAGGATCTTTGTGGTTTTATGACTTGCTGCAAAATAAAGCAGCTTAAGCTCAAACCTAGGTCTTTTAATTCTATCTTTCTATTGCTTTTTCTCCTAAGATAAGAGCCATCTTACTAGACTGTGGGTCTCCTCATTCTGGATTTTCTTAGTGTTCCCTTCACCTCATCTCAGGTATTAAATGTTTTCCCTCCTCATTCTCCATTGAGATTCATCAAACTCACATTTCATAGATTCTAAGTTATCCCTCAAGCAAATCTGGGGTTTTAAAACTAGAAAGGGAGGGAGGTTAACTTCCATTATGACTTATGTGTGTTACAGCAGTTATGTTCACAAATGCACCAGCACTCCCATTTTCAGATGGGAGAAATGAGAGGTATGATGAAGTAATGAGACTTTTTTCTCCTCAACCTGATAAATCTAAATAAGTATTTTTTCCCAAGGAGTCACCTAGGTAGACTCTAGGCTTGTTCTAATTTTTTTTTCCTCTGTGTTACACAGGCTGATTTTGAACTCGTGGCCCCAAGTGATTCTCAAACCTCAGCCTCCTAAGTAGTTGGGACTACACGTACAAGCCATAATTCTTGGCTTTATTCTAAATTTTTTTATGGACAGGATTTTTGCCCAGGCCAGAGTGCAATGGCGTCATCATACCTCACTGCAACCTCAAAACAACCTGGGCTTAAGTTATCCTCCTACTTCAGCCTCCCAAGTAGCTGAGACTACAGGTGTATGCCACCATATCTAGCTATTATTCTATATTTTTGTAGAGGTGGCATCTTATTATGTTGACCAGATGGGTCTCAAACTCCTGGCCTCAAGAAATCCTACCTTACCTCTCAAAGTCCTAGTACAATAGACATGAGCTACTGCAACCAGTCTATTCTAAATTATTACATGTTTTTGAGATTGACTTCAGCCCCCTAATTACATTTTTTTTAGAGACAGAGTCTCACTGTAGAGTGCAGTGGTGTCACTGCTCACAGCAACCTCAAACTCCTGGGCTTAGGCAATTCTCTTGCCTCAGCCTCCCAAGAAGCTGGGACTACAGGTGCCTGCCACAACACCCGGCTATACTTTTTTGTTGCAGTTTGGCTGGGGCTGGGTTCGAACCCACCACCCTTGGTATATGGGACGAGCGCCCTACCCACTGAGCCACAGGTGCTGCCCCCTAATCACATTTTTTAAATGTCTCAATAGTAGTACTTTTTTTTCTTTTTTTTTTTTTTTTGAGGAGAAGAAAAGACAAGTTTATTAATTTACCAGCATTTGAGGAGGCTGGCAGATTCTTTTCTGAAAAATACCAGCATCCCTCACAAATCTTTATTCTATAAGGGAATGTTTGATTTTTGGAAATGACCCAAAGTTATCAAAGATAGAAGCTGGTGTAGTAAATAAAAATTGCTTACAGCTATGTCATTTGTGATTAAAAATAGTAATTTCGGCTTGGCACCTGTAGCTCAACCGGCTAAGGGGCCAGCCACATACACCAGAACTGGTGGGTTCGAATCCAGCCTGGGCCTGCTGACGGACCCGCCGTCCACTAGCGAGGTTCTGAGGAGGGGGCGCTGGGATGAAAAAAGACACACACACACACAGGGTAATGGACTCAGTCAGGCTGAGCCTAAGACTGAGACAACACTTTATTTTGACACCATGCTTTTATATTCTCACAGGGGAAAAAGGTCAATTAAGGTTCTCTTTGGCATTCTCTTACTCCTTGGGAACTGCTGTGCTGTTTACCTTAAAACTGCCTTGCTGTTTATCTCTAGTTCTGAGCATCTGTACTCCCTGTTTTGGCTTCTGCCAGTTTCTTCTCAGCGA
>CAUYRH010052890.1:0-17955 GCA_963574655.1 Perodicticus potto
GAATATAAATGTCTTCATATAGTGATTAAAAGGCCATGAAGGCTATGTTAAATAGTTCAATGAAAATATTTCAGATTGTATATAAAGTCAGCACATTGTGCCACATGATTGCACCAATGTACACAATTATGATTTAATAAACATTTAAAAAAAATCCAGCAATTGTTAAATCTACGGCTGGCAAGTGAAAATGTGAGACAGCAATATTATCAAAGACAATGTAGAATTCAAAGCAAAAAGCATTAAAGATATCAATAAAGTGCTTTTAACAATAAAAGTTTAGAAAATTCAAAAAAAAAAAGAAATCACAATTATGAAGTTGGAGATTCTGTGTGTCTATGAATTTCTAGGCTTTAATTTTCTCATATATAAATGAGTGAACCGAACTAGAAGGTGTTTAAGGGACCTTGTACAGTAGATCCATGGACCACATCCCAGTTATCATGAACGTAAACTTCTATGAATGTTACACTTCTGGTTTCTCTTGTCCCCCAAATACTTATTCTTACCTGTGTCAGGGGATAAAATAAACCTATTTTTTTCTCAGCCCAATACAATTTATTTCTGTAATTAATTAATGGATTATTGAATTTCTGAGAAGCTCCTCTACAATTAAGAGTTTATTAACGATTTACAGTATATTGGCATAAAATACTGAAAAATAATGATAAGCATGTATACTAATTATACTTAGCCAAGTGGATTAGGGAAATGTGGTGGTAACGCTCTTTCATTTCATACATAGACTTTGCTCCACAGGGTGTGGCTTCCCTTCTGTAGAGTTGCCTTTCACTATATTTGTTAATGTTTCATATCGTTGTAGTTCTTGCCTGTTTTTACTTCAGCAAACCCCCTGGGATGCCATGAGTAGCAGGAATTCTACCATCTGGAAGCTGAGTATCTGGAGAAACTTCTTTCTCATCAGCGTTTCATCTTGCACCAGTGTGCAAGTGAGATACATACAACAAACCCGGCTTCTAGTTTGGGCTCCCTACGTCCTAACTTTTTGAGTTATTTAGCCTCTCTAAGCCCCATTTCTCACATAAAATAAGGTCGATATATGTAATACATAGTACAGTTGTGAAATGAGATAGCATGTATCAGGGATCGTGAATAGGGCCTAAAGCACATTTGTTGCTCAATATGTGGATGTTAATATTTGAAAATCACTTTTACTAACAAATAACCATCTTTTATTCTATTTTCTCAAATACAAATTTCCCATTTGGAAGGAAATTTTCAAAAACCTGAAGTGATCATTATATTATATTTTGGGCTCATTAACTAGTTTGCAGGCACTCAAGTCTATATCCATCACACAAACTGGATATAGTTTATAGATAATTTAATATTTAGCATCACAATTTACTTGAATTGGTATCTTACTAAATGTTCTCTTTTGTGTGTGAATTTATCTTTCAGTCACATTCTTTATATGAATATGTGTGCATTGGTTACTGCTATTAACCAATAATGTGGCTTGCAAAAATGTGAATATTCTGGTTGTTCAAAAATATATTTTATTCAGCATTTATATGTCTCATCTAGTGGGTCTGGTATACTTGAAAAAGCAATTGGTCACCTATCTACTTATCTATCCATTTATTCATTTATCTACCCATCCATCCCTTACTTTTAATTTCTCTACTTTATGTATCTATATCATATATGTGTGTGTATATTTTAAATAGTCTCTTTATTTAGTAAATAGAGCTAATTGCTCTGCATCCCTGTATTCGCCATAGATTATTTTCACTGATACTAATATCTTCATCAACTCAGTTCAAAACCCACAGAAGATCTCATCTTTCTTTTCATGTGCAATGCCCATCATATGTAGCTTCTTCCTGTTTATGAATCATGTTCTGTCTGTTTGCATCCTTTGAATTACTATTGATCTCTTGTATGGTTAAGTTTTCTTTTCTTTTTTTTAAGTTGTGAAATAAATTTTATTTTTCAGGATTTCTTTTTTTTTTATTGTTTGAGATTCATTGAGGGTACAAAGAATTAGGTTACACTGATTTCAGTTGTTAGGTAAAGTCCCTCTTGTAATGGGGTCCCGCCCCCAAGAGGTGCGCCGTACATGGTAACCCCCATCCCCTTGTATGGTTAAGTTTTCAATCATGTATATTCAGGTCTTGAATTTTAGAGTCCTTCAAATTTCAGGCTATTGATTTACACTTCGCTTAATTCTTTTACTTGTAGAAACACGATAACTTTATTTATAGTTTATCCTACAAGTAAAGAGTACATATGTAGTTTCACATTAGTTTCACAACTGAAAGCAGTAATACTATTAAGTGAAGACTCATTGAAAATAGGGACTTAATAACTCCCTTTACCACTGATTCTGTTTTTCTTTTCTTTTTTTTTTTTTTAAATATAAACACAAACTTCTCAACATCCTCTTTGTGAAGAGGTAGGTTTTTATTTTTTTTTTTTTTTTATTCAATCACAACTGCGTACATTAGTGCAATCAAGGGGTACAATGTGCTGGTTTCATATACAATCTGAAATGTTTTCATCAAATTGTTTAACATAGCCTTCATGGCATTTTCTTTTTTTTTTTTTTTCCCCCAGTGGTAAGACAGAATTTATTTACAGAAAAGAATACAGAAAACACTAAAGCTCCTGGTAGAGAAAGAGAACTCAAGAGGGGAGAGAAAAGCTCTCTCCATTTCTCTCCTGGTCTTTTCCCGTCTCCCCCTTTAGGCTTTTAGTCTCGGGGTATATATAGGTGTATGGGTTCCTAATTTGGCCAGAAAATGTCAGATTCTGCTTTGTTGTTAGTAGGACAGGAACAAAAGTAAATTTCCTAAGCATGACATAAAACATGATTTAATATTACTAGAAAAATTAGTGTGTTTACCTCAAGAAAAAAGTATTTATGAGGTACTTTAAATCTCTTCTCAAGTGGTAGTAACTGCTCTTGATACATGCTTTAGACCCCCAAACACATCTCTTAGCCTGAATTTGACTTTTCCAGTTATACTTTGTTTCTCTCAACCTATATTTTTCAGCAGCTGCTGAAATCTCCAAGGAAAATCTCTCCATGGAGACAGAGCCAGACGGCCCCAGTCTCTTCTGTGTTCTTGAATTCCTGTTTTCAAGTAATGATTTGGATAAACTAGAGACTGGTTTCCTTTCCCGCAACTCTGGCAGCTGAAATTAATTCTCCAAAGACTCCTCTTTGGAGGCAAGCAGATGGTACCCACACACGTGCTTTAGTTTTGATTGTACCAGTTCTGAATAATTTAAAGTTCAAAATCTCTATAAAACTACGGTATTCCCATTTCCCAATACATTTTTCCCCCTCTTGACTAAGAAATTCCTTCGTTATATTTTGACATTTGGCTGAAACTTCCTTCACTTTGTACTGGCTTCATTGTCACACACCTCCTGCTGTTCTTTGTTACAATTTTAGATAAGTATGGCTTTAGAAAACTAAGATGCTTTTAGAAACTATTCTGCTGGTGATTTTCCCCTTACCATTTGCAAAGCATTTTGTATACATAAACAGCACATTAGCCAAATGATGTCGTTATCACAGTTCCTGTTGGTCCGCACTTGGCTCTTGCTTCAGAATTACCCCAAATAGGTTTGTAGAGTTTTATAGTTGCATTATGAGGCACTCAATAATCTGTATGAACTTGGGCTTTTTTTTTTTTCTGACATTCTGTTTGAGAAACAGCTTATCCTATCTCTGTGGAAGATTCAACACTGTGCCAGGTAGAATATGGTAAGCAGGTAATGTTCAGGACAATCTTAAAGTGGGTACAGCCTTTCTATTCAAATATGAAGTTTCTACATGTTTGAATTGAGAAAACTGACCAGGTATGTGTGCTGTAGTGATTTGTGAACACTGATGGGCACATTCATACACCTACGTGTCCATATGATGACAGCAGCCCAACTCCATTAGGAAACTCTGCATCTGTAGGCCCTACAGCTATGGTTCAGTTCTGGGAAAGCTCCACTAAGATTTTGTGGCCATTGCTTTTTTCCCTTGCTATTGTTAAAACACAAGAATAACGATGTAAAAGGATATACTATATTAGCAAATGCTGTCTTCACTATAAAATAAACTTAAAACATGTAATCAATTTAGACTGTGATGGTAATCTCATCTAGGAAGATGAAAACGGTCTTATCTACAATATATAATTAGTCTTCACCAAATGATGTTTTAATTGCTTTATGGTTCACACAATCTTTATAAAAATTATGTCAGTTTTGATCACCATATTATGAATGCAGAGAATAAGCCTAAGAAAGCTTAAGTGGCTTAAGTTTAAGTGGTTAAGTCACAGAAAAAGCACACAAACCCTAGGAATGCTGATACCAATTTACATTTTGTCCATAATAAATAGAACAAAATAAAGAGCACAGAATTTATAGAAAAGCTAAATGCTTCATGTGTAGGATAACATTCTGTCATTTTAAAATATAACTATTTGGAGACAGGATGTAAAACACATTCTTCTTTTGTTATTTGTGTATAAAGTTTAGAAAACAGAAACTCAGAACAACTGAAGAGAGTCTCGGAAATCTCATCTATTTGATAGAACACTTCCCTCAGGGACCTCAACAATTGCTATGCAGAATCAACAAATAAATAACTTTCAGTGGTGTTTTGTCTCTCTTGATTTCAACCATTCGAGTGATGTGACTTCTACCACTTCCCTTGAGGGATAATTCCATAATCCATCCGTTTTCACTGCCAGGAAGTTTTCATGTATTCCGTCCAAATTCTCTTTCCTCTAACTTCATTCCTTTTCTCATTGTCACAACGAAACTGAACACATTACTGAATTACTTCTCATTTCTAGTGGTGGTTACACTTTCAAATATTTGGGCAATTGATGTTTTATTTCTCACCATCCTAAGAGTTACATATTTACCTCCAACATACTTTTTTTTATCAGTCCCTTAACTGCCTTCATCAATTTCAAGCTCTTCCCTGAATAGCATCTAAGTTTATTTTCTAAATGGTTTGGAGTCAGGCATAGGAAGATCGTGTCTCTTCAATGCAAAGCTATATTCCAAACATACCCTTTAAAACATCACCAATATTTATAGTTTTCAATTCAGGACAATACCCAAGAAACCAGAATGCAGAGACCAAACAATTAAAATAAATGTACAAATAGAATTTCCACCTTACGGGCGGCTTTAATTTGAGAGCTGACAGGTCACTGCTTGAGAGTCTGATACAGAAGGAGTGTAATGAAAATGGAATTTCAAAATCCACAGAAAATTAAGGCACATTAAATTCAAAAGAATCCATTTATTCATGATAAGACGCTTAGAATATTTCCTTGGCTACACCACTGGCTGTAGCTATGGTGAAAAGACTGGCTTGTGAGTCTGAAAAACACAACTACTTAGCTTGCTACTTCACTTCTAACTGTTACATCTGGAATCTTAAGAAAGTCCCAGACTGGTGGTTTTTTTTCCTGTTTTCCTCACGTTCAGTAAGCTAATTCCACCTGTTTAATTTTCACATTTTTTTCCTTCTGTTTCTATCTTATATCTCATTTGCTGTATCTTTACGATTCTATATTTTAAATTGCACTTTATTGTAGTGCCGAAAGGCTTATATTGTGACTAATCGTGATTTACCTGGCTTATTTTTAGGGTCTAGCTTGTACAATGTCATATTTTATATGTGGTTATATATTACAAAACTCCATAGAGCTTAGCTTGGCAGAAAAGTGTTTTTACATTTAATTTGGATGAAAATTTATTTTGTCCAAAAAGAAAATATTAGATGTCTAGATATTTGAAAGGTGTTAGGGTCTAATTAGTCCTACTGTGCGTTCATATCTGGGTTGGGGGGATGTGCAGATAAATTTTAGTTATGTATTTAAATTGGGTAATGGCAGCATCCAGAAGGACGCTGAGGCACTGCTGAGAGAGACCAAGCCCTTGAGGAGGCAACAAGCAGGGAATGAGGGGAGAGGCTTTTGAGGTGCTGATTCATTTGAGTGTTCATTTGGGATAGGTTTGTTCCAAAGACCTGGACGTCATATCAGGTTGAGGGAGTGATGTGAGGAAGAACGCCAAGTGTGAACCAACCTGATAGTGATACCTGCAAAGAACCGTCAGCAGTGTGTATTCCTGAAGCACGAGACACAGTGGAGGGTGGATAAGCTTTGCGATGAAGCCAGAGAAGTAAAAAAGGCCACATGCATGATACGGGGAGATTCTAACTTTCAACTTTAGGGTCGTATCAAATTAGGGTTCTTGAGTCAAATCTAGTTTTCCTTGTCTTTGTAAAGAAAGGTATAATGGCATATCACCATACCTTTTGTTTATATATTGCTTTTACCCAACAGTCACAGGGTTGAGCCACTGCAAAGTTTGCTTAGCTTCTAATACTTAAAATATGCCGTATCTGAGCCTTTTACAGGAAACATTTTCTGATCTCTAGACAATGTGGAGCTGCTGAAGGATTTGAGCTAAGGGACAGCATAATTGGTGTTCTCTGTTGGCAAGTTGGATTTGGTGAGAGTAAGACCATAGATTGTAGGTGCTAGAAAACTTAACAGCCCAACGTGTAATGAGTGCTTAAATAATCTGTGGTTTCTAGTTCTGTTCCTTTCTTTTTCTATTCTATCCTCCACTTTGACTTCATGGTACAATAATGCTACCTAGAATTTTTTTCCTCTTGTCCTATATATTATTAAAATTTTTACCTTACAGACTTAGGGAGGAAAGCAGTAGTTTACAAGAACCATTCAAAACCCAATTCATTATCTGTGGTTTGTAAACCTGGATGTCTGTTCCTGTTTGTGCGTGTCTTCTATCCCTAGATGAGAAGACGGACAGCCGCAAAAGACCCTTATGACGCATATGAAGAAAGCTGCTGATACAATGGTAATGTAACGAGAGTTCTTCATGTTGAAGGGAAATGTAATTGATGAAATTATTCATCATGATTCTACCTCAAGCACCATTGGAATTTAGGGCTTTCAGGACAGATTAATTTTGTTGTGGTAGGGGTCTGTCTTGTGTATTGTAAAGTGTTTAGCCTCACCTCTGGCTTCTACTCACTAAATATCAGAAGCGATCTCCTGGCCCTAGTCATGACAATCAGAAATATTTCCAGACATTGCCAGATGTCAGACACCCCCGGAGGGGGCAAAATCGATGCGGGTTGGAAAGCACTGAACCTTACTCTTTTCTGTTTTAAGTTCTCACTGAATAAATCTTTCATAAAAATAACACAAACAAGCTGTATTTTTGTTAAATCCAGGGAGCTTCTTAATCACGAGTTGGTGGTATGCTGATGCTGGCGTCACTCTGCTCTGGGTCCCAGTGTCTCCCTGAAAATTGACTTCACGTTGTGACATTTTCCATTCTTGCAAAAATCTTCATCATAAAAACAAGGTATCAGATTTCAATTGTCTCATTTTTACATTCCCCTGCTGTACTTTGTTGACCTTTTCAGTATTCTAAGCAAGATTTTGAAAGAGCTGACCATTCCCTCCTCTTCCTATTAAAAATTACGGTAACCTGTTGCAGGATCCTAATGACTGACCCACAGAGATGAAGAATTTTAAAAAGGTCAACGTGGCCCAGCACTCTATACATTTCACAGCATTTGTGGAGCATTTTGAATGTGCACTTTACCTATTTTAAAAAAATAAAATCTAAACTAATGATACAAAATAACATACAGTGTGGCCTGAGGAATACTTTTTCTAAAGACAATCTACCTTGTTTTTATAGCCTTTGCCTTATGGTCAACTTACAGCATTGGGATTTTTATGATCTTGTGTCAGAATAATAATTTTTGATCCCACTAGGCAACTATTTATAATGTTCCTGAGTCCAGGAATACTTACATCTCTGTGAGTCTACTCAGCTATACAGAATTTCCAGACAAAAAGGTAAAACTTATTCAAATAAGAGACATTAAATTTTCTGCTTCTTCAGCAACACTGCAAGAATTTTCATTTAACAAAGTGTCAGCTTCAGCAATACCATTATCAATGGACATCTGGTTTTCATTCTCATATACATAGGAAGCAAATTTAAGGTCCGATTTAGCATATTCAGTGAAGCAAATGTGTTTGGGAGGCATATTGAAGGAGGTGGATGAGCTTCCATACTTTTTTTGAGGCAGAACTGAATTTTAAATTACTTACATATTAAAAAGGCAATGCATTAGAATACAAGACTGGTGTTACCATAGGGATTTTAAAACACAATATTTGTGACAGATAAAAATGTCATGGATTCCTCAATACAACAACCACCAAACATCGTGTCTGTTCTCTTTGTACTTAGTACCTGAAGTACCAAAGGTCACAGCTGCTGCCTGAATTCTCAACTGTACAAATACTGAATTGAAATAGAGGGTAGGAGTTAGATATCAAAAGGCATTTTCTACTTGTAGCATGTGAAATCTACATAACAGGTGTCACAGGAAAACTGATAAAACAAAGTGGCAAGAATAATGTAAATTAAAGAAAAATTTTTCTCCTAAATTCTTTCCCCAGTCCAACATCATAAAATTTCTTCCCACACCTTCTTCTAGGATTTGTATCATTTCACGTCTTGGATTTAAATCTTTTATCCATCTTGAGTCAATTTTTGTAAGCAGTGAAAGGTGTGGGTCCAGTTTCAATATTTTATGTATGATTATCCAGTACTCCCAGCACTATTTGTTAAAAAGGGATTATTTTCCCCACTGTATGCTTTGGTTTCGTTTATCAAAGACCAATTCACAACCACTGAAATGTGGAAACAACCCATATCCACCAATCCAGGAATAGATTAACAGGCTGTGGGATATGTACACCGTGGAATACTATTCAGCCATTAAAAAGATGGAGACTTTACATCTTTTGTATTAACCTGGATAGAGTTGAAACACATTCTTCTTAGTAAAGTCTCACAAGAATGGAGAAGCAAGATTCCAATGTACTCAATTCTAATGTGAAGCTGGTAAACCATATTCACCACATAAGTAAAAAATTCAAATCACTTCAAGGGAAGGGGTAGTGGAATGAGAGAGTGAGAACAAGGAAGGAGAGAGGGGGATGGAAAGTAGACGGAGTGTACCTCATGGGGGTGGAACACGACTATCAGACGGACTTTACCTAACAAATGCAAACTGTGTAACCTAATTCTTTGTACCCTCCATGAACCTGAAACAATGACAGCACTCTATCCTGGGTGACAGACTGAGACTCTCTCTCAAAAAAAATTTGTTTCCTTTCCTTTGCTTGAGACATGGGCCCACTCTGTCTCTGCTCTCAGCATGCCTTCTTTGTTGAGCTTAACTATTTCCAGTTTTTTGTTTAAAGTAAGAAACATGCAAGTCTTCCTTTCACTTGAACACTTTGAGGCAATTATAGTGTTAATGATTAGCTTAATTTCAATACTGTTCGGGCTCAGGAAATAGAGAGGCCTAAGGAGAGGGAGAGAGATGGGATAGCCGCTCAGTGACACAGTCAAACACATGCTCTATGGATGGACTCAGCTGGCCATCTTACTCGGGGGTACTTCATGGGGACCGAAAAACAGTTGTAGTGATAACATCAAAGATGTTGATCAGAGAGCAACAATCAGAGTCGCTAATCAGAGATCCCCCTAACAGACAAAGTAATAATGAAAATGTTGGAAATATCATGAGCTGTGCCAAATGTGACAGAGATTTGAAGTGAGCATGTGCTATTGGAAGAATGGTGTCCATAGACTGTTGTAAAGCCAAGTTGCCATGAACCACTGATCTGTAAAGTATCTGTGGAGCACAACAAAGGAAGGCACAGTCAAACCAAGTGTAATGCTCACAGTGACGCGTCCCCAGTGAAGTCTGTGTGTCTGCTGATGCATCCTCCAAGGCTTAATACTTCGTCTTTTTAGTGCTGAATAATACTCACTTTTCCGTATGTTCCAGAGTTTATTTAACCATTCACCAACTAGGGAATACCTTGGTTATTTCCTTGTACTGTAAATGTTAAAGCTTCTCTAAACATTTATGTACAGGTTTGGTAAATACTAAGGGCAACAAAAATGGAATATGTCATAAGAATATGTTCATTTTTCAAAATTATAATGAGCACATAATAGTTGTATGTATTTTAGGGCACGTGATACTCTGATACAGGCATACAATGTGAATTACTCAAAGCAGGGTGTTGGAGTATTAGCCATCACTTGAGGTATTCATCAGTTCCGTGTGTTAGGAACGTTCCAATTCCACCCTTTCAGTGACTCTAAAGCACACCCTAACTTACTGCTGTTTAGAGTCATCCCTTTTGAACATGATGAATGATCTTTTCAATGTGCTGTTGAACTTGCTAGTATTTTGTTGAGGAATTTTCGCCTCTATATTTATCCCAGGTACTGGCCTATACTTTTATTTTGTGTGTGTGTGTGTGTGTGTGTGTGTGTGTGTGTGTGGTGTGTGTGACTTTGTCTGGTTTTGGTGTCAGAATGATACAGGCCTCATGAAATATGTTTGGAGTTATTGCCTCCTCCTTGATTTTTTGGAATAATTGAAGTAAGACTGGTATCAGTTCTTTGGATGGTTGATAGCATTAAGGAGTGAAGTTTTCAAGTCTTGGGCTTTTGTTTGATGGGAGACTTTATTACTATTTCTGTCTATTTACTTATCATTGGTCCATTCAGATCTGGATTTCCTCCTACCAGGCTCTATGTGTCTAAGAATTTATCCATTTCTTCTAGATTGTCTGATTTACTGCCATATGATTGCTTGTAGTTGTCTCCAATAATCCCTTGGATTTCTGAAATATTAGCTGTGATGTCTCCTTTTTTATCTCTTTATTGATTGGGGTTTTCTCTTTGTTTTGCTTGCTTGCATGTTTTTGTCTGCCTAAAGCTGTATCGATTTTGTTTATCTTTAAAAAACAATTTTTCCTCCTGTTGATCTTTTTTGTTCTCCTTTAGTTTCAATTTCACTATTTCTCCTCTGTTCTTTATTATTTCCTTTCTTCTACAAATCTGGCATTTGGGTTGCTCTTCTCTCTCCAGGTCTTTGAGATGCTTCATTCATTTTCTTGTTTGTAGCTTTTCTACTTTTTCAAAGTAGGCATTCACTGCTTTAAACTTTTCTCTCATTACTATTTTTGCTGTGTCTAATAGGATTTGATATGTTGTGTTGTCATTTTTATTTGTTTCAGGACATTTTCAAGTTTTCTTCTTAATGTCTTCCTTGACCCACTGGGAACGTTCTGTTTAATTTGCACATGTTGGCAAATCAAGAAGGAACCAATGTTCCTCTCACAATTGGCTTCTGGTTTCAGTTCATTGTGGTTTCAGAAAGTATGTGGTATGATTTCATTTTTTTTGGAATGCTTTAAACCTTATTTTGTGGTCTAATATAATATTCTATCTTTGAGAATGAGCAATGAATTGAGGAGAAGAATGTGCATTATGCAGCTGTTGGATGAAACATTCTGTAAATACCCGTTAGGTCCTTTTGGCCCATAATGCCTATTGACTCCAATGTTTCTTTGTTTGTTTTCTGTCTGCATCGTCTGTCCAGTACTAAAGGTGGAGTGTTGAGGTTTTCAGCAATTATTGTACTGATTATTGCATCTATCTCCTCCTTTACCTTTGCTAATATTTGCTTTATATGTCCCGGCGTTCCAGTGTTAGGTGGACACATAATTTAGCTCTTGCTGAGTCAACCCCTTTCTCATTATTCAATGACCTTCTTTATCTCTTTTTGTGGCTTTTCTCTTGAAATCTATTTTATCCCAATAAAAGTATTTGAAGTGAGTTTACCATGAGGTTTTTAAAAGATTTTATAACCAGCTATTTTAAACATATGACAACTCTGTTTACACACAAATGAATGAGCAGAGGGAAATTTAATATAAATTCTACCATTTAACTTTATCCCTCTCCTGATTTTTAACTTTCTGTTTTTTCTTTCCTTGTCTTTTTATACTATTTATCTCTCAAAACTTTGTAGTTATTTTTTGTAGGTTTGCTTATACTCGTTGGCTCAAGATACAAGTAGTCTAAACACAACCATTGCAGCAATAGAGAATTCTGCACTTGACACCAATGAGCAGTACCCTTCAGAGCGTTCTCAGGGTTCATTCACACCCCTTTCTTTCTCACTGAAGAACTCCTTTCGACTTTTCTTGTAGGACAAGTCTGGTGTCCATGAAATCCCTCAGCATTTGTTTTTCTTTGTTTCTCCCTTATTTTGGAAGGATAATTTTGCACAACATAGTATTCTAGGGTTAAGATTGTTTTCCTTCAGCACTATGAAAATGTCATGCCACACACTCCTACTCAGCACATTTTCCCCGGAGAAGGCTGCAATGGAAGCATTGGAAACTCCTATATATGATATAGTATCTTTGTGGCAGATACATATTTATTAATTTTCCTACATTTAGTTAATTTTCACTTTGTTTCTCCCTATAAAATTCAAGTAATTTTCAAAACAAAACTATGTTAAGTACACCTAAAATTGCTAGTTACTCCATGTGGTATCTTTTTATTTATTTAGGAATAAAATTCCTTGACCTTTTCTTTTATTTTTTACACATACATGTGTTTATTAGGTTTCCAGTTTTTGCCTTCAAAATTCCTTGACTTTTTAAGAGGAAAAAGGCAGATATTTATTTCTTGTTCTCTTGATCTTTGTATCCCTATCCCATTATTCCCTCTGACAGAGAAAGAGATAATCCACTTTTTATTTCTACTAGCAAATTTGATTTCTTTACTACTAGGTATATATAGACTTTCTTCTCTGAATTCATTCTCTATCCGTTCACCTATAGTCTCTAGTTATTAAATAATATTGCATGTAATGTTGGTCTATTTACATGACTTATACAAATATTTACATGTTTTGAATATACTGTGCAAAGGTATATCACATTAATCAATTAAATATGACTTTTCTTATTCTACCCAGATATTACATACTGGACACTTTGTCGGAAAGATGATCTTTTGTTATAATGAAATTAGAAAGTTTGTTTCAACTTACAATGACTTCTTCCAAGAATGTACCTTAATGAGTACATATGAGCACGTGTCATATTTAAAATGAAATGGAGAAATGGTTTCTTCAGTTAGAAGGATGCCTCTGTAATCCAATATTAATACTCATTTTTCATGAATTCCAGAATCCTCTCAAAAAAGTTAATGACTCAGTATTGAATTACTATCCTAATTAACTGTACAATAAATAATGTAGAGGACCTCAAAGTAATTACCATGCAAAGAGTTTGCATAATTGATTACAATTTATAGACAATAATTACTGTGATTTTTTGTCATAACATGATCTATTTAGTAGAAATAACTCGAAAGAGCCAAGTTTTATCATAGAATTCCTCCAGTACCATGAAACAGTCCATGAAGTTCTTTCTCTCTGACAACAGGGGTATTGTTTAATAAATTGCCGCTTCAATGTGCTAAATAATGCCAGAATGGACTGAAAGGGAAGACATGCTTCTAAAACTCTAATTTGCACTGAGGGAGCAGTTTGCTCACCTGGCAAGTGCTGACCCAATGTGTCATATTCTAAAGTGCCCGCAGATTGATGCAAGTTGAATTGATAACAAATGAATGCTGCAAAGGCTTCTTTTCTTTTCGTTTTTTCACCTCCAAACATTAGATACCCAATTCACCAGTGTATGATTTTACAAAGAAGACACCTTATTAGGGCACAGGGACTTAGTATGACATTACAGCTCAACAGCTCCTTTTAGGATTTATTATGTGATATGACTGAGATTTTTTTAAATCTGTTCAAGTGTTGTCACGTAAGACAAATTAAGTTTCTGACAAGCCATTCTTTACTATACTTTTGCATGATGAATATTTTACAAAATAGAGAAAATATGACACATTACAAAACTAATGAGGAATCTTGTGAAACATGCTAAGAACTGGTTTTATTTTTAAAAAGACCTTTACAAGTGATTTTAGACTTTGCCAAAACGGTAAGTACCGCACCATTAACACTGTTCCCACTCTCTGGAGAAGTGGCATTAGTATCAATTTTCTAATGTGCCTGATAAGGTGTTTTAGTATAATATTAAATATACTCTTTGACACATTCTTTTGGGGCCATTTTAGAAAATGCAAATGAGAGCATCCAGTAAAAGATATAATAAGTAACTCCGGTCAAGGCTATTGAAAAGTTTGCACAGGTCCAAAGGGATGATTGAAAAGGAAATGAGCTGTTTGAATGGCACTGAATGAGGAGGAGGGTTTGAAAAGTAGCTGTCAGATTCTCTTTGCTTACACTTAACCTTGCCCCCAAACTTGTTTTTCTTTTTATATAGCTCCTCAGCACTTCTCTAAATTCAGTACAGTATGCAATTTCTAGTGGTGAGCTTAACCAAAGTATTTTAAGGATATAAAAGAACTTACAAACCACCAAGTTACATTTCCTTCCAATTAAAGGTGAAGAAACTGAATCAAAGAGAAAAAAGGAAACTGGTAAAACATTACACTGTTAAATAATAACAAAACCAAATTGGAAAGAGGAACTGTTTTTTTTCTCCTTGAGATAAGCTAGTTTTGGAAAAAAATTAACCAGTTCAAAAATTAACATAATATATTTCAAAAGAGAAGAAAAAACTATGATGGAAATCATTGCTGTTTTTCAAATTTAGGCTATTCTATAATTTGTATTTGATGAATCTGGAAACCTTATCCAAAGCACACACACAAAAAGATTGTCATCATGTGTCTTCTACCTTTTTAGTAATGTTTTTGAAAATAATGTACTTTTGGCATCTAGTAAGCTTTTAATAAAAATTTTTGAACTTCATCTAGTGGAATCATAGTTTGGAATTTGAAAGTAACATCTCCAGTTTGAAGGACACTTAATCTCTGTTTGAGCTGTGATATAAGCAAGGATGGATGAACTTCACCATTCAATGGGGAAAAAAAAAAAACAACACTCCAGAGATAGCACAGAATATAGTGTAAAAGAAGTGCTATGTACAGGGAAATTCCATCCTCAGTTCTCTGTGAATTGTAGAGGGAGAATAAATTAGATGGTGGAAGCAAGAAATTGTAAAAGTGTGCCTTGATTTCTAGGCTCTGGGTTTCAGAGTTGGAAAGCTTATTGTTTAGTGTGATTAGAAACCTGAACACAAAGCAGATTTATGTTCTATCTAACCATTTATCAATTATCTTTTGGTTAGTGACCAGAGAAGAGACTGTGAGGTGGCTCCATGCCATGGAGTGTAAATAATGCAGCAGTGACAGAGGAACGTGTCTGTGGCCTAGCGTATCCTATGCTCCTGGTTCCCTCCTTCCGGAATGCTGTATTGAAGGGAGCTAGAAGGCAGTCACTTGTCCAGGCGAAGGAATAGGTATGTAGCGTAATGAGGGGGCAGATAGGCCAGCAGAAAATTATGGCTGCAATACACAGACCACATTGTTCATTGATTTACAACTGGAAGTAAATACTGCAGGTGACAGGCTCCAGATGTGGATGCTGGAATGGCATTCGTGGCAGCCAGTTGTGACATAGCTCCTTGACCTTTCATTAGTGCAGAGACTGCAAAATTGTGTGTGTGAAGCAAAGGGCACCAGATGCTCTTTGTTCCTCTGCTGCTATAGACACACGCACATCCAATACCCAATTTTTGATCAACCCGACAAAAAGGGGAGGGAGCAGAAATGGACGCACTAGAAATTAAACCCAAAGAGGATATCCAAATTGAAAGACATATGTTACATTTGCATGTAGTTTATTCTTAATTTAAGTTAAAAATTTACTTTTAAAAAATCTCATTACTTATCAGTAGAGTATAAACTCATTAAAAAGACCAGATGAGGGGAGGAGCCAAGATGGCGGTCTTTAGCCAGTTTTCTGCAAAGGCTCCTGTACAGAAGGAGAGTTAAACTACAGAAATTTAGCAAGAAAGTCAATGGTTTGGATCTGAACCAAAGAGAAGGTTGAAGAATGCACATCAACCCTGCTGGAGTGACCTGCGACCCCAAGGATACAAACAAAGGTACAGAACACATTGCCAAGTGGATGGGAGCCCCCTCCCCATGAGAACGGCTTGTGGTATACTGCATACCTCCATACAAACAAGTGAGCAGAGTTCTGACGTCCTCCCACTCTACCCCATGGGAGAGACCCTCTAAAAACCAGACCTCCTTCCCCTACTAGGGTGCCATGGCACTCTCCTGCCAGGTGTAAAAATGTATAAAAATGTATATATTCTCTGCCTTCAAGTTTGAACTCCCGGCACTCCCCTCCATTCTCACCCTGAGGTCTGGAAGTCTGTCCCCAATGGAGTCCAGATTCTTGGATATGTTCTTGAGGGTTGTGGACAGGGTGCAGACTGTTGCTGATCTGTGCTAAATTTCCAGTTTGGGAGTGCTGAGAGGAAAGTGAGCCAAGAGGAGGCCAAGCTGGGGAGGTGTCCCCAAAGGCATGGAGTGGCAGCCACAGCAGCAGAAGGAACAATAGCAGTGGGGTTCGCACCCCTGGGGATGTTTTGAGGAGACACTTGCAGTCTCTCAGGGCGGCCAGAGGAAGCCGGGCATCTTCTCCGGTGGCAGCCACTGGCAGAGTGGACCTGCAGCAAAGGCACAGGACTCCAGAGTGAAGGATTTTCCTGAGGTGGTACCGGCTGGGGTGGAGCATGGGGATTAGAATACACGTGCTGAGAAAGCTGGGTGGAGGCTGCTTTACTGTGCTTCAGACGCACCTGGCCTTCAGGGGATGAAAGCTGAAACAAAGGGCTGAAACTCACAGATTGAGTCAGACCTATTTGCAGCCCAATGTCTGATCCTCAAAGGAAAAGTTCTGCAAACTTGTTCTGTTCTGTCAGCAACATCAATCAGGGAGAGGGTTGGAACTGAGTGAATAGCCCCAGCCTCTATCAAGTACCCAGGTTGTCAGGCCTCACCTCCCCCTGCCAAACAGGGGAGATGGGTGGACTGACTGAGGAGCCACAGACCCCCCTGTGACCCAGGCAGGCTCAAACCTCTGGAGAATCTGCTCATTGGAGGGAACTGGATCACAGCTCTGCAGGGGTACCAGAGACTGGGTGTGACAGAGAAGCAAGGTGAGGAAGGAGGCATCAACCTCCCCAGACTAATTTACTTGCTGGGGGGGCCCTCCTGATCTCACAGTGTACTGGAGCAAGTTATACTAGAGCCACCAGCAGACTCCTGCTATCTAGTTGCCAGAGACTTTTCAACTTTTTTATTTGAGGTTGGTGCTGGCTGGGACAATTGATTTGGACCTCTTCAACTGGGTCAATCACCCAAGGACTCTCCAAAGTGGTACCCTCAGTGTGTGGTAGTAGGAAGGTTTGATTTTCCTTTTCCAATAATTATCTCTGCAGGGCATGGTGACCTAAGTGCTAATATTTCTCCACAGCTCAGACTCCAACACAGAGTAACTGATTCTCTAGGGTAAGATAAAGACCAACTGAAAATAAGACAGAGCCACTTAATCCCACCGCACCAAGAAGGCCCCCAGTTTTGCAGGCAGTAGCACTGTATGGGTCCTTGGCAAAACTCTAGGGGAAAAGGTACAGACACCAGTCCCTGCTTTCAGGCAAAGGACTGGTCAATCACTACTCCTAGAACCCCCAACCCAACTTATCCTTATCTACTCATCCAGTCAAATGGTGCAAAATAATCATGGGGCAGAATCAGCGGAAAAGCTCTGGAAACATGAACAACCAGAGGAGATCAACCCCCCCCACCAAGGAACAATTTGTTGGACACAACTGACAATCCTATGCAGAAACCGATGGCTGAGATGTCAGAACTCAAATTCAGAATTTGGATTGCAAATGAGATCAATAAAATAGAGGAAAAGTTGGAATTAGAAATTCTGGGAACATTTCAAAAATTGTCTGAAGAAGTCAAGGAATTCAAAGACCAAATGACCAAAGATTTTGACACATTGAGACAAGAAGTTGCAGCCCTTAAAGATCTGAGAAACACAGTAGAATCCCTCAG
>CAUYRH010052892.1:0-50118 GCA_963574655.1 Perodicticus potto
CGGGCGCCTGTAGTCCCAGCTACTTGGGAGGCGGAGGCAGGAGACTCGCTTGAGCCCAGGAATTGGAGGTTGCTGTGAGCTGTGATGCCATAGCACTCTATCCAGGGTGACAGCTTGAGGCTCTGTCTCCAAAAAAAAAAAAGAAAATCAAAAAACTTGAGGCCCGGTGGCGCCTGTAGCTCAGCGAGTAGGGCGCCATCCCCATATACTGAAGGTGGCGGGTTCAAACCCGGCCCCGGCTGAACTGCAAAACAAAAAAATAGCCGGGCGTTGTGGCGGGCGCCTGTAGTCCCAGCTACTCGGGAGCCTGAGGCAAGAGAATCGCCTAAGCCCAGGAGTTGGAGGTTGCTGTGAGCTGTGTGACGCCACAGCACTCTACTGAGGGCGATAAAGTGAGACTCTGTCTCTACAAAAAAAAAAAAAAAAGAAAAGAATGTCAGTCCCCAGCTTTTTTTGGTACCAGGGACCAGTTTCATGGAAAAGTTTTTCCACAGATGCGATTGAGGGTAGGGATTAGATTTTCATAAGGAGTGTCCTTCCTAGATCCCTCACATGCACAATTTGTGGTAGGGTTCAAGCTCCTATGAGAATCTAATGCTGCCCCTGATCTGACAAGAGGCAGAGCTCAGGTGGTGGTGGTGCAAGTGATGGGGAGCGGCTGTCAATACAGATGAACCTTCACTGGCTCCATAACCTGCCTGCCAGTCAACCTTTTGCTATGCAGTCAGGTTCCTAATAGGCTGTAGACTGGTATCCATCTGGGCCTGGGAATCAGGGACTGCAGCTTAAGAACACTATACAAGTTATATACAATTTAACTAAATGTCTATTTATTGTTTATCCTCATATACCCACAGAGCCACATATCTGGTAAGTGCTTAAGAAATAGTTTTCAATTAAATGAATAGGATTAGAACTACCATCAGGATGTGAAGGAGATTTATATTTGGAATGTCTTGGGCCCATTTCCTGACACTGTAAACAATGAAAGGACTACATGTGTGAAATTATAAATGATGCACATTTCATTAAATGTAGTGATGGGTGTAATGATTCTTTTTTGGAGACAAGACCTAGCTCTGTTGCCTCAGTTGGAGTGTGGTTGGCATCACGGTAGCTCACTGTAGCCTCTAACTTCTCAGCTCAAGTAGATACTCCTGCCTTAGCCTTCCAAGTATCTGGGCCTACAGACATGCATCAGTATACCTGGCTAATTTTTTTATTTTTTGTAGAGACAGGGTCTCGTTGCCTAGGCTGGTCTGGAACTTCTAGTTTCAAACAGTCTTCCCTCCTTGGCCTCTCAAAGTACTAGAATCACAGGCATGAACCATTGCCCAGCTGGATTTTTATTGCAATTCTACAATGAAAGACAGTCTTATCAAAACATGAAAGGTAGGCTCGGCGCCTGTGGCTCAACGGGCTAGGGCGCCAGCCATATACACCTGAACTGGCAGGTTCGAATTCAGGCCGGGCCCACCAAACAACAATGAGGGCTGCAACCAAAAAATGGCCGGGTGTTTGTGGCGGGCGCCTGTAGTCCCAGCTACTTGGAAGGCGGAGGCAAGAGACTCACTTGAGCCCAGGAATTGGAGTTTGCCGTGAGCTGTGATTCCATGGCACTCTATCCAGGGTGACAACTTGAGGCTCTGTCTCAAAAAAAGCAAAAAAACAAAAAAACATGAAAGGTAACATTAGGACAAATTGCTTTAAACTTTAACTCCATTTTCTCATCTCTGGAGTGGGGCTGAGTAGCTCCATTCCGAGTCACAATGAGGACTATAGCATATGTCTAATACTTGACCTTCAAGGGCCAGGAACTGAACTGGCCCATATTGAGTGCTCAGGTGAGATTGGCTGTAGGAACTTATAGGCCTTTGCACACAGATAGGGTGGTTGTGTGCTATTTGTGGTTGATTTCAGGATAGGTTGGGCAGGCGCTTTGGTTTGATACTTCCTAGGTCAGTGTTTGAGGAAACCCCAGAGTTCTCAGATACCTTAATAAAGGAAATGGCCTGGACTTACTTGGATGGGCAATTTAGAGCCAAGGTGGAAAATTGATAAACTGGTTGTGGTGGTCATAGTATCCTTTTCCCTGGTGTTTGCATAAGCTTTTTTGGTTTTTCCCACTCTGGCATTCTAGGATCTCTCTGAGTAGAATATCAGCATGGGGATGGAACCTATAACAGGGAAGGAAACCACAGGACAGAAATTAGGAAATGCCCTAAGCCAGGAGTCCTCAAACCTTTTAAACAGGGGGCCAGTTCACTGTCCCTCAGACCGTTTGAGGGCCAGACTATACTTAAAAAAACAACAACAAAAAAAAACAACTGTGAACAAATTCCTATGCACACTGCACATATCTTATTTTGAAGTAAAAAAACAAAACGGAGGTGGTGCCTGTGGCTCAAAGGAGTATGGTGCTGGCCCCATATACCAGAGGTGGTGGGTTCAAACCCAGCCCTGGCCAAAAACTGCCCAAAAAAAAAAGGGAACAAATACAATATTTAAAAAGAAAAAAAAAAGGCCCTTATCTGCCCCCCCAAAAAACAAAAACACCTCCTAACTTCAGGAAAAAAAGACCCCCCCCTTAACCACAAAAAAGGCCCTACTAACTGCAAAAAAAAAAAAATAGACCTCCTAACTTAAAAAAAAAAAAATCAGGTGGTGCCTGTGGCTCAAAGGAGTAGGGCCCCAGCCCCATATACCAGAGGTGGAGGGAGGGTTCAAACCTGGCCCCAGCCAAAAAGTGCAAAAAAAAAATCCTGACTTGTTCTTACCTTGGTCCTCAGGCAGCAGCAGGCTCTGCACAGGCAAGTTCCTGACTCCTCTGATTAAGAGTCTCAGTTGAGACTGAGAGGAGGAGTCGAGAGACAGAAGGAGGGGAGTCCGGGAGAGACAGAGAGAAGGAGGGGAGTCCGAGAGTGCAGCGCACATTCCACTCATGCGCACTGCGGATGAGTCGGCTACTAAGCAGGACAGGCACTTGTGGCAAAAATACCCAGTGGGCCAGATAAATGTCCTTGGAGGGCCGCATATGGCCTGCGGACCGTAGTTTGAGGACCCCTGCCCTAAGCATTCAGGTTTTCATCTCAGGCCTTTCCTTTTCTTTCATTACGTTTTCCCTCAAAAGAGCTCTTCTGTTCTTGGAATTGGCTGTGGCCCTCACACTGGTGACTCTCAAATCCTTCTCTTCCTCCCTGTATCTCCACTAGTAGGACAGTTCCACTTGGACTTGTTCAGTTTTGTCCCTCAACCTTAGGCTAAGGCCCTCAGGTTAAGTAAGATCACTGTGCAAGTTATTTTATATAGTTTCTGGAGTCTAGGTGCTTAATAAATGCTGATTTTAATAGAATGGATGTCATCATTTTCCTAAAAACAAATAGTAATTATAGTAGCTACTACTTACTGAACACTTACTGTGTGCCAAGAACTGTGCTTAGCACTTAGGCTGTTTCTTACCCTTGTGACCATTTAGCAAAATTAATATGGTTACATTTATTCACGTTTGGTTTTTGGCTTGACTGTCTCACTCTTTTCAGCCTCCCACATGTAAGTACTTCATATCCATTCACAGCCTCTATATTTCAGATTAATATGAGGTGACAAATAATTAGGTGACATTGTTTGTGTTTGTTAGGTAAAGTCCCTATAGTAGTTGTATCCCGCTCCCAGGTATACCATAAACCCTTACAATGTGCTCATTAGGTGGGAACACACCAATCCTCCTTCCTTCCCTTTCCCCTCTCTACTGTATAGTCTCTTTATTTTTAGTTTTAAAATGTTTGTTTATTTTTAAGACTGAGTCTCACTTTTTTGCCCTCAGTACAGTGCCATGGTGTCACAGCTCACAGCAACCTCAAACTCTTGGGTTTAAGTGATCCTCTTGCCTCAGCCTCCAAAGTAGCTGAGACTACAGATGCCTGCCACTATGCCTGGCTGGGTTTTTTGTTGTTGTTGTTGGTTTTTTTTAGAGACAAAGTCCCCTTTATCGCCCTCAGTAGAGTGCCATGGAATCACAGCTTACAGCAACCTCCAACTCCTGGGCTCAAGTGATTCTCTTGCCTCAACCTCCCAAGTAGCTGGGACTGCAAGTACCCGCTAGAACGCCCAGCTATTTTTTTCTTTTTTGTTGTTCGTACCCAGGCTAGGTATGTACCTGCCACCCTCAGTATATGGGGCTGGCACCCACAATGTAAGGGTTTATGGTATACCTGGGAGCGGGATACAACTGCTATAGGGACTTTACCTAACAAACACAAAACTACCCACTGAGCCACAGATGCCGTCCTATGCCTGGCTGTTTTTACAGATGGGGTCTCTTGTTCAGGCTGGTCTTGAACTCCTGAGCTCACGTAATCCACCTGCCGTGGCCTCCCAGAGTGCTAGGGTTATAGGCTTGAGCCACTGCACCTAGCCATTTTTAAAATGTTTAATGTATATTTTCTGAATCAATGGCAAAATTATTCAGAAATCACAAAAGAGACTATAGTGGAATACGCATCTTCCTCTTGCCTCTCTCCACCTACCACCTACCACCTTAGTTCTTTTTCTTAGGAGCAACCCGTGTTTAGCTTTGGGGCTTCCTTTAAATACCATTTTCGTGAAATCTTTGACTTCTCAATTAAAAAAAAAAAGTTGTCTCTTCTCCTTTTCCTCATTCTGATCTTTGCCTATCTGTATATAATTTCTTATTTTATTCTGAGAGTTCTTTCAAGGGTTAACAGGTAAAGTATTATCAAATCCCTTCTCTATGCTGAGGTGAACTTTTAATGCACTTTATATACTTCTTCAGATACTTGCCACTACTAGCAGATACTTACCAATCTACTGTGGAGTGTAGTTATTTGTGAGCACGTATTTCTTTTATATTCTGTAATCCCCTTGGAGCAGGGGCAGCCTCTCCCACATCGCATGCCTTTGCTCATTGCCTTTTGGTGCACATGGTAACTCATACGTGCTTAACAGCTACACGTGTCCCTTTTCTTTGTTGTTTTAAATTCCAGATAGCTTTGAATGTAGTACTGTCCATGCTATAGAAAGTCACTGTGGAATGTGACGAGAGTGAAATGTCTTCTGGCCATCCTGAGAATAATATAAACTGTATCCCCCTTTCCTTACGCAGAATCGAAAAGGTGCCGTGAGTGAGCTGGAACCTATTCCTGACGCAGTGTTATGTGATGTGCATTCTCATGATGGTGTTGTCATTGCTGGGTAAGCAAAACCATTTTCATTTAGTGCTCTTCATCTAAAGGTCTTTCATTTTTCATGTAACTCCCTCTGCGTACTAGTGACCTTATCTTCCCTTGAGAGTATGTACCTTTCTCAGTTACAGCCCCTGTTGAAGATGGAAAATCTGTGATTCTGTTCCCTGGGATGTGAGAGCTCCGGAGTGAGTGGTGAGAAGCACATGGTGCATAGCAGATCTGTAATCCATTTGTCTCAATATGTCTTTCCCAGCTTTTAAATCATTCTTGTGGCTTGTTATGTTAGATTTTCATTAAGGCAAACAGTTTGTATTTTATGAAGACATAAAAAGTCAAGCAAAAATAGTAAGTGTTGGTACAAACAGGTCCTGTTCTTATTCTCTTGTTTTGAAGCCTTTACATGTGGCTATGGCCACACACAATCTTTTCCCCCACCACAAAATAGGTATTTGCTGTTTTGAGTTATCCTGAAATAGGTTTTTTATTTGTCTCCATTGCCAAGAAATTTAGTTTTAGTTTCTATAAACTCTTTTGGCTTTTATTCCAAAATTCACTTTTGTGAGTTCTTCAAATTTTGCTGCAGAGGTACCCCGATGTATTTCTGTAGTGTACAAGGAGATAAATTTTCTCTTTGGATTAGAAAGGTATTTTGAACTGCAGTCTCAAATTATATACTTAATGCCATAAAGTAGAGACCAGAACACTTAAATTTCTCAGTCTGGATCTGGTTTGGAGTGAGCTGCCTCAGGGAGGTTCCTATCTGTGGGAAAACAAAAACAAACCTTGGACTTAAAACCTTAGAAGTAGGTGAGTCTTTTCCTTAAATAAAAATCTATCCTTAAACAGCATTCTTTAAAAAAGAGCATTGTTTGAACTGAATTCCCAACGGATTATTTTAATATATTGTGGTACATAATGTCTGTGAAAAAGTATTTTTGCTTTAAACAAGATATACCCAAGAGTAAAGCTTTTCTTTAGTTTCTCTTTTACTGGCTATGATTTAGAGGTTAATGCCCTTCCTGGGAGTACTATAGAAGCACTATTTTTAGAAAGATTGGTGGACCAGAAACCTAGAATTCTGTCCATCCAGGTTTCAGTACACGCTGGACTACTACACCTCATTGCTAAAATGTGGGCCCAAGTGTTCCGGATATGCAAGGTCCTTTCTGCCCCTGAATTCTGAAACCCCAAAAGGTCCTTATATCATTCTAGCTTAAAGGGGTCTCCACCTAGTTTGTGAGAAGACACTTGAAGGCAGAATGGTGAGATTGGACTGAAAGAGTAAAAATAGAAATGAGAAATAAAGGAGAGACTTTAATGTCATAGCTAATTATGGATTTTATATGTAGACATGGAAGCCCTGAAAGGCAGCCCCAATACAAGTGCAGGTGCCAGTCCGTCTTTCCCTGCCCCTCTGCTCCCTTGAGGTCTGTTCAACATTACAGATTATGCCAGCACAAAGCAAAGCAATGGCAGAGTTTTGTGGATCGATAAAATGAAACTTAATCTGTAGGTCAGAGGCTCCTCATGGCTCCTCTTTCTAAGAGAACGTTACGTTTATGGCTTAGCATGGGTACTTCAGTCTTGCTTGTATGTGGAGCATCTTGTGTTTATCATTAAAATTTTATCTGGTGGTTACGATGCTTGTTTTCTGGGTCAGATCTTGAATCCCTTTTCATTTGAGACAGTGGTGTTTGTGGTTACCTCATTCCCAATCAATGTTGTATTCACCAGGCTTTCTACCGTTATGTATCTCCAAGGAGCTTCTTAAAGAGACAGTGGCTACCTCACCACTTCTTTCTCTTGTATTTGCCTTGAATTTTCTCTTATTTTTTCCTTCCTTTCCCTTTTTCTTTTCCACAGGTGGAATTTGTTAAGAGGCTTAGTTTTATGTGTCTAGAGCTAAATTATAGAAAAATTTTGCATTTAAACCTATTAAGTGTATTTCATTTCCTTAATGGGAGAGCAAAGACTGCTGGAAAATCTCTTCTTACATTTTCAGTTCTCAATGTAAGCATTCCTGGCTTTTTGGTGTAATGTTGCATAGGCTTAAGCTGATTTTTATTACAGTTAGCCTCACAGTCTTGGTTCTTCCTTAACCTTTTCACACAAAACCATAGTGACCTTAAAATGGTCATTCACTCATAGCCTCACCTGACAGGCACTCTAGTACCTATCTCTCAGTGAGACCTGGCCCCCAGCTGCCTGAGGCTTGTTTTTCCAGCAGGGAACCAGACTTTCTTCTTAAGCATTTGAACCTTCACTCTTTTGTCTGTAAGTCTTTGCTTAGTAAACCATCCAATGAATAATTTTTAGTTAAATTTTCCTGTTGTTTGGAGTCCTTTTGTATTTGTTTCCAACCTGCCTTTTTTCTGATTACTTTCCTCAGTGTCCTTTTGTTTTTCCCCTACACTATGCTATTTAGTCATTTCTGACACACACAACCCCCCCACCCCCTTTTTTAAAGTAAGATACAGTCATGCACCACGTAAGGACAGTTTGGTCAATGACGGATGCCCCGTATGAGGGTGGCAATATCATGTAGCCTAGGTGTGTAGTAAGTAGGCTGTACCATCTAGATCTGTGTAAGAATACTCTATGACTTTGCACAATGAAAAATTGCCTCATGAAGCATTTTTAAGAATGTATCCATTATTAAATGATACATGATTGTATAATTCATGTACCATAAAATTCACCTTTTCAAAGTGTATAATTGGGTGATTTTAAAAATTTTTTTTAGTAAATTCACAAGGTTGTACAACCCAGTAGCACTATCTAATTTCCGAACATTTTCATCACCCTGAAAAGAAATCCAGTACCCATTGTTTAAGGCCCAGTCTAGTCCTGTCTCCTTCCAAAGGTTTCCGTAGCACTCCAGCTTAATCACCTCCCTCATAACCCTGTATCTGCTTGTCTTTGGACTCCCACGGAAGTGATTCTCTGCAGCCTCCAGGGTGGCTAAGCATGTAGCCTCACGGCTTCACTGACATGTTCTTGTGTTATTTTATTTAGAAATAATTTTTAACTTCATAGCCAACTACTTCTTTTTTCTAGTAATTTATAAGTATCTTTTATATATTATCTCATTAATTGTAGATGTATATTTTAATGCTTATTCAACACAAAATAGTAATATACAGAGTCCCCCTACTCCCCTCCCCCACATGTTATGTGGGAAACTGAAGAAATGCCTCCTTGTCTGTTGTCCTAGTTTTTTCAGTTTAGAATCATATGATTTTCTCTGTATCCACTAATATTAGGGATTTTTTTTTTCTTGGCCTGGGCTGGATTTGAACCCGCCACATCTGGCATATGGGGCCGGCACCATACTCCTTTGAGCCACAGGTGCTGCCCTAGAATCATATGATTTTAAACCTGGAAGGAATGTTAGAGGTGATCTGTGCCAGAAGCCTCATTTTGTGTGAGGTGGGGGCCTCTCAGAGCCAGGATGGGCATGGTGCACTGGGCCCCTCTGCTGTGCTCCTGTAACACCCACACCGAGCTGCCTTCTCCAGCCCTTGTTTGCTGTTGAAGCCTGTATATGATAGTATCATTTTGGTTTTCCTTTTGTGGTGTGTATATATTTCTTTTCTTTTAAAAATATAAGCAGTGGTAAAGCCATGTTGTTTTCTCAGCAATGTTAGAAAATAGAGACGAGAAAGTCACCTAATCCTAGTATGTAACAACTGTTAGGGTTTTTGGTGTGTCTGGTTTGGTTTTTTGTTTTTCTATGTATGTTTTCACATAATATAACCATAGCCTACATTACACTGGTGGCCTGTTCTCTTCCCTGCACTGATGAAAAATTTTTTATATTATATATTTTTCATTATTTTTTTGACTCATAGCAAAAACTCCTTGAATTCCCTTTGGGGGAGCAGAAGGGAGAGGATGGAATGCAGTCAGAGTGGTTCCAGTTTAAAAAACAAAAGAAAGAAGAACTCTTTGAATCCTAATTTTCTTATTCTTCTGGTACTGGACATTAAAGTCATTGCTTATGTTTTGTTATCTATACACATAATGAATATTTTATGTATAGAAGCTTGCAGATTTTTCTCCTTTTTGGTACTACAAATCTTTATGTAAAAATTATTAAATGATTTTTTTTTTTCCTGAGACAAGGTTTTTCTCTGTCACTTGGGCTAGAGTGCAGTGGCACATAGCTCACTGCAACTTCAAACTCTTGGCCTCACGTAATCCTCCTACTTCAGCATCCCAGTGCTAGGATTACAGGTGTAAGCCTCCATGCCTGGGCAAAATTATTAAATTTAAAATTAGCATAGAAACTTTAAATTCTGTGTAAGTGTGTAAAAATTAAGAGTTAAAGTTCTTCCATTGTCCTTTCCTAGCCTCACATTCCTGATTATATTTTTAGGTTAGAGTCTCATAGGTGGAATTACTGTATTTAGGGGAATGAATTCTTATTATTTTTTAGGTTAATGAGTTATTTTAAAATACTTTTATAACACTTAGCTTCTTTCCAATTTAACATCATGATTTGAAGTCTCCAAACCATCCCTGTAATCTTGTCAGTTCTGTACGTAACAAGAGAGCACGACGGCCCCCTTTCCCTCTTCCTTCCTCTCCTCACCTAACCTTCCACAAGTTGGTTTCCACCCCAGCTTTTCCACCATGCTGCACACTCACAGGTCACCACTGACCTTTTGGTTAATGAACCAGTGCCACTTTATTGGCCCATCCTCTCCAGCCTCTTGGCAAACTTTGGTCCTATCACTTACTCCTCTTGAATTGCTGGGAACCCCATGTTAAGCATCTTTGTGCCCTGAGAGCTTAACATCAGTGGCAGTAGCCAGGAGACTGAGGAAAGTATATATGGGGCTTGGTGCCCGTAGCCCAGTGATTATTGTGCCAGCCACATACACCAAGGCTGGCAGGTTCGAACCTGCCTGTTTAGGGCCTGCTAAACAGCAATGACAACTACAATTAAAAAATAGCTGGGCGTTGTGGCAGGTTCCTGTAGTCCTAGCTTCTTGGGAGGCTGAGGCAAGAGACTTGCTTAAGTTAAGCCCAAGAGTTTGAGGTTGGTGTGAGCTGTTGACACCATAGCACTCTACCAAGGCTGACATAGTGAAACTGTCTCAAAAAAAAAAAAAAGTGTATATGGAAGGAAAACTCTCGTTTGGTGACTACACTCTCTCTGAGCTGCCTTGGACTCCTGTAAACTCCTTCTCTGGCCCTCGCACTTGCCTTTCTGTTGAGTCACTTGGCTCCTTAATCAGGGATGTGCAGCATCCCAGAAAAACAGCTATACCCGTTTGTTGCCACCTTTTCTGGTGAGGTAAATGGACGGTCCTTCAATTGTGACTAGCCATTCAGACATAACATTTTTTTTTTCCGCTAAAATTTCCCATTTCTTTAACTTGAGAAAATGTGCATTCAGAAGTCGCCATTCTCTACACAGTCTTTCTCTCAGAGTTCAATGTCTGTCTGCACTTTCTCTGTGGACTTCCTGAAATGCCAGTGAGGTTTAGTGTGTGTTTTTCTTGTGCTCTAGAAGAAGAGATATTATCTAGAAAGTTTAAGTTATCAGAAAATGTGTCTTTTGTTTGTTTTATTTTGTAGTTTGGTGGTGACAATTCTTCAAATTTTAGGATGTTTTTAAGGTTTCATGTGTTTCCTAGAGGAAAAAGAATAGAAGAAAAGGGGTCATAAAAAAAAAAAGAAAAAGAAAAGGGGACATGAGAATATCTCTGTTGTTTTGTGATGCTTGGACTGTTCTCTTTCTCCCCAGTTGCACTTTGGAAGTTAAGTATTGCAAACAGATGACATCAAGAGTTCAGAAGGGTGGCAGTAGAAAACCTGAAGTGTCAAGCTAGGTGTAATTTGCTGTAAGTAGTGAAGGAGAGCCACCTAGTGAACGAGATCATCTCAGGTAGAACCTGAAGCTCTTTGGGGGCCCCTGTGCCAGCTCTGCTAACCATTAAGCTGTTAGCTCACCAGAAGCTTTTATCAGATGCCCAGGAGTATGGTGGTGTTTTGCAATAAACTCTCTCACTGTTATTTAAGATTCAGAAGACTGAAGCATTTCAGTTTGCATAAGAAAACATACTTTTCTATTCACGTTAGAGGACCATTTTCCTCCCCTTTCAGTTTAAAAATATGTTAAACAAGGAGTGTTAAGGTTTTTTTCATTACACCAAACGTTTTCTCCCCTGATTTCTGCTGATGGATGTGATTTGCCTTTCAGCACAGGTCCTGCCTTTACTGGAAGGAATAGCAACTGTGTATCCATGTTTTTCCTTGCCAACTGTGGTTGGAGGGAGAACTGTATCATTTAATGTTGTAAAATATTAGCTGTCTTCCTTTCCTACAAATACTCAGTAATCCCACTTTTTGCATCATTCCCTTTGAGGTGTGTCCAAGTATAGATCCGTAACAAAACAGCCCGTTCCTCTCTAAGCAACCAAGAGAACACTAGCTATTGCTTCAGCTGCCAGGCATGGCCTGATTAAAATGTGTTATTTTAATCTTTTTAAGCGCTGTCCACATACCTGGATATCAGAGTTGAGAGGGTTTCCAGTCTTCTGTAGAAAGGAAGCGAAATTTGGGGCTTCTAGTTTATATATGTAAAATTTGGTATCTGAATCTCTGCTTAGTTCGTTCAATTTGCCTATTGATAATTCAGTAGAATTGTATTGTTTTATAATTAAAAACTATTGAAAAATATCAATTTAAACATAGTCAACTAAGGTAACTTGAAATACTTTTTGGCTGTTTCTCCCTCTATTTTTCCCAGTAATTAAAAATACAGCTTTGTATCAACTATGTACTGTGCCAAAATATTAATAAGTGCCTTCAATCTGACCTAACTTCTATTTACCCTAAATTTCAAAATATTCGCTATTGAGGAACCGAAGTCCTCACAGATAGTGTTTCTAATACTCTGCTGGTTTTGTGTAAATGTATAAAAAATAGATTAATACCAATGGATTACTTTGAGGCTCTTGAGATAACATATTTTGTAAGTACAGATTGTTGTTAAAGTTGTGTTAGATAAATGTCACACATACATATACTTACTAAGGACATGCTTTCCCATCTTTCTCCTTCTTAAAAACCTTTTCTCCTGACAGTTTTCCTTTTCACCTTGTTTTGTATAGATCTTTGCTACTGCTTATTATAACATTGGACTGTTTTCCATAAGGAATTTGATCATTATCCATTAGGGACCTCTTTTTAAAAATACTTTAAAATGTATTATTTATTTTCTGCTTTGAAGTATACATGCTTTTCTGGTAGATAAGTCTGAGGTAAGATATTGATACGTGACTAGAGGAGAGCATTACATTTATTATATCTTTAATGAAGGAGCTCGAGAATATCCTTAATAAATACTAGTGAACTCATGACGGCATTTATCCATCTCTACCTCTCCAAGGAATAATGGGAAGGGCCACAGCTACAATAATTCTGCATAATCATCATTGACTCTGACTCTATTGATTGTGATTAACCAAGATGTATGGAAAACAGTTCTAAGTGTGTAGTGCGTGTATCTCGTAAGGTCCATTAAGATGTTCATTAGTTTTCAATTGATGCGTCTTAAGCCCCACTCGATGTTTGTGGTAGTGCATTTCCAAAGAAAGACTCCTCACTGTGGGACTGAGTTCATTTTGTTAATTGTATAATACAACACAGTCATGTTTCATAGAAAATAGTAAATACTCTTTCTTCTATTGATTTGTAATCTTTGGTATTTCTGGAGAAAGTATGGAGCAAGTGAATAGTTCTTGAAACCTCTACATGTTAAGGGTAGGAGTGTTTCTTGAAATGTGGGCACTCACTGTACTTTTAGGGGCCTCTGCCTGATTGCTCAGTAGACTTCAAACCACTTCCCTCTTCCAGGTTTAAATTGGTAGATTCATTCATTGAGTCGACATTCACTAGGCAGGGTGAATAGCCCTCACACATCCCTTGCTCATGGGGATTTTATGGGCTGACGAGGGGTACCATTATTGGTGGTTGCAAAGCAGTGTGGGAGACGTGAGGGTGGGGGAAGAGCAGGGTACATAACACATGAGGGAGAGGCGCCTGGTACACGTTTAACATTGGCTAGGTTCCTCCTGGGAAGTGACACTTTGCCTGAGTCTAGAAGGATATCTGTCTAGGCGTTGGCCAGGCAGAGTTTTGTATGAGACAGGGGTGCTGCCTTCCTCACTCCCCAACCTGTGGTGGTCATTAAAAATCCATTACAGCATTTATTTCAGAATACTTCTCAATACAAGGCTCTGGGCAGCCACTCCCATTTTATTGGTTTTGACATGCAGATGAAACCGTTTGCTGTTCCTGACCTAAAGCCTTGTGACAACTGTTCTCTAGGGTGCTGTGGGTGCTTGGTCAAGATAGAACTATTGCTTCCTTTGGGGGTGGCTGTACTTGTGTGATCCTGCAAAGGGGGAAGTTTTACCAGCTGTTGTAAATATCCTTCTACAAACACCTGAGAAGCATGCCTGGGAGTGAGATTATTTTGTTGGCTTCTCGCCTTCCAGTTTCAAGTTAGTGGTGGGATTGATGAGTTAGGGTCAGGGACTGTGTCCTTCAAGCCTGAGTCACAATATTGAGAACAATGAATTTCTTCTATTGCCCTTCAATGGAGATGGTTTTTAAAAGCAGGGTTTGTTTGCAGATACTGTCATCTGAGGAGGCAGACCTAAGCAGTGATTGAGAAAAACCTGGGACACCTTTTGATCCCAGCTGTACTACTAAGATGTTGCTTACGACCATGGGCAAGTCACTTAACCTTACTTGTGAGCATTCTTAAAATAACCCCCCAGGTTGTTGTGCAGAACCTCAAAAACATTTTTTAGCAAATAAGAGCTGGCACATGGAAGCAATATGGAACCCCTGCTGGATATTTATGAAGAAGAAAGTTTAAAGGTTGTTTTTAGCTGTACAGTATTTCTTACTTCTGTTTCTTCTGGTCTTTTAGTCCAAATAAGTAGCCTGCTTATTGGAAACTTACTAGTTAATGAAAGCTCTTTGGTGGTAAATCATTTTAAATTGGCAATTGCTCTGGCATACTGAGCTTGAGAGAGGCTCTATTCTCATTCTTTCAACAAAAAATCAGCTGTGGTCTCTGACCTACTTATTTAGAGGTAAACTCAACCTTGCCAAGCGTAAAAAAGGTTGGAAAAGCATACAGTTTCACTGGTCCATGCCACAGGGTGGGGCACATCCTCACTCATTTGGAAAAGGGGTTTTTCTCCTTCAGTTTTTCTTTCGTGTTCTTACATCAGTTAGAATATTAGGTGCAGTTGTGCTTTGCATAGACACTAATTAGAGAGCCATCAACATTGGGGTCCAAAGGCTTACTGACAATGCAACTGTCATAGTGGTGTCTTAATTGGTTGAGTGTAATTGTCATTAGGCAGTGATAAAGACATCTGGAGCTCTGGATAAAAATCAGCCTTTTTCCCTACCTCCATTCAATATCTGTTCTTGCTTCTCCTGGCCAATGTTGTTAAGTACTTTTAGATCACATTTAGGGTTTGGTCCAGGTCTTTCTACCCCAACCAATGTTCTACTCGCCTGAAAATTTCTGTTTCTTTAGCACGAGTTCATGAGTTCTGAGTCAGAACTTCTCATGCTTTCACTTGTATTCAGTTTGGGAGCCTGCTGCTGAGTCGTAACTCAGGAAGTGCTGAAATAGGTTATTTAGTCTCTGTTCCATCAATAAAGGAGGCAGAGTCTTTTATATTTTATCTCGTGAGTCATTTTGCAGCAAAACATGTGTGTTATTATTATACTCTTTGGTCATGGAGAATAGAGTTAATTGAAATACACATCCATGGAAAATTTCATGTTTACTGAAATAAGTTGGCATAGCCCATGTTTTATAGAAATATCTTTTAATCATTTTGGAAATAAATGCAAAAAGTCTAGTGCACATAAATGTGTGCATTCTGTATGTTTCACCAATTAGCACAGGATGGTGGACAGGCAAATAAAAAGAGGTGCCCCTCAAACCAGTCAGGGTGTTACTTGTGGACATTTCCTTTTAATCACTATTTATTTTTGTGCCCTTAATACAGAGTCATCCCATGTTCAAGACTCTGTTACAGAGGTATGGCAGAACCTTCTCAAAGACTTTTAGTCATGTTGCAGAGATGTGATCTATGCACATGGGATATAGCAATGTAACCTATTTCTTCAGATAAAGGGTGTGGTAGCTGAGTTAGAGAAGGCTTCATGGGGAAAGGGAGGGCCCTTGCTGGATCAAGGAGTTGGTAGGATTGGCCCAGGTCAGTGGTTCTCAGTCTGGGCTACATGTTGAAAACACTGATGCCTGGCCCTACCCTAGACAGGTTTAATTGGTCTTAGGTATGCTAGGGCATAGGGCAGTGGTTCTCAACCCTCCTATGCCTCGGCCCTTTAATACAGTTCCTCATGTTATGGTGGCCCCCAACCATAAAATTATTTTTGTTGCTATTTTATGAAAATAATTTTATGGTTGGGGATTCACCACAACATGAGGAACTGTATTAAAGGGTCGTGGCATTAGGAAGGTTGAGAACCACTGGCATAGGGAGTTCTAAAAGCTAATGGTAGTTCTAATGTGTGATCAAGGCTGAGCCCCACCAGACTGGGTGCAGAGGAGGGTAGGCTCTCCAGGAAAGTGATATAGTTAGGGTGCAGAGATAAGAGTATTTGGAAGCTTGTCTGGAGGCTGGCTCATGCTAAAGAAGAGAAGGCAAGACTGGGAGAGGGCTGGAAGCGTAGGGCCCATAATTAAACCTTTATCAATAAGGTGTTAAGAGGCGGGCTCCCTGGGTATGTGTCAGATACTGTCCTCATCTTACTGTTGTCCTTCTAGTCATTAAATGCAGGGCTGTGAACAAGACCCTGACCTCAGAGTTTTGTAGGCTGGTAGGGAGACAAACAGTAAGATAATCACGCTTTTACACAGTTGCCATGAGGGAAATATCTGGGTGCCATCAAGATGGATCATAGTGAGGGGTATGGTCTAGTGACTCACCTCATGGTGGGTGAAGGAGAAAGGGAGTGTTTCCAGAAGAAAGTCATATAGTCAAGTATTTTGGAGGACTTGGATTGTGCAGTTTGATAGGAAGTGAGTACAACTGAGAAGCAGGGAGCCTGTAATAGTTGGGGTGAAGGGATGGAGGGCTTTGGAAGCCTCTCTGGGAATGAGAACAGAAAGAGGTTGGTGACCTGAGTGTATGTAGCAGTGTTGAAGGGGCTCCCTTTTCATATCAGTGACCTGGGATGGATGGTACCATTGATTGAAACGAGGAATTCTATCCAGACGCTGTGGCTCACACCTGTGATCCTGGCACTCTGGGAGGCCAAGGTGGGTGGACGGATGCTTGAGCTCAGGAGTTCAAGATCAGCTGGAGCAAGAGCAAGACCCCGTCTCTACTAAAAATAGAAGAAAAAGAACTAGTCGGGCATTGTGCCTGTAGTCTCAGCTACTGAGGAGGCTGAGGCAAGAGGATCACTGGAGCCCAAGAGTTTGAGGTTGCTGTGAGCTATGATGATGCCACTGCACTGTACCCAGCATGACAGAGTGATACTCTGTCTCAAAAAAAAAACAATAATAATAAGGAACTCAGATACAAGCTAGTTTGATGGTGATCTGAGCTCTTGGAGGGCAGCTTCTTTGTGAGAAAGGCTCATGGGGGACCTTTTAGATGTTAATTGAGTACTGTTCTCCTAGGATCCCTGCCCTTTCTCCTGCAGCCCACCCCCTAGATAAGGAGTTGTTCAATAGTTTGTCTTTCTCAGTTCACTCTGTCTCCTTTAGCAGTTGAGGCACCTTTTTTCTTTTCTTTTTCTTCTCTTTTTTTTTGAAACAGAGTCTCAGTTTGTTGTCCAGGGTAGAGTGTCGTGTAACAGCTCACAGCAACCTCAGTGTCAGTGTCTATTCAGTGTCTTTGCAGCTAAGCAAGGGGCCTCACTGCAGAGAGTGACCTGAGTTGTTCTCACTGTGTCAAGTTGAGCCTAGTATTTTGGGTGCAGCAGAGTGTGGGGTACGTGTTGTAGCATAAGGCCTCTCGTTGAGGCTCCACCGCTGGAGAGCTGTGCTTTGGCTGGAGTGATATCTATATCCGCCCTTGCTTGCATGTCGCAGGGCTCAAGACACATGTGTTGTGAGCATTTCTATTTGCTAGAGGACCAGTGGTCAAACAGAGGCCCAGCACCCAGTTACAGAAAGCGCATCTCTTCTGTCATGTTCTCTATCCCACATGCGCACCCTGGGTGCTGTTCTGCAGGTAGAGAGCAGAGTTGTTCTACCTGGGGAGTTGGTGTGACACAATGACCTTTGGTTTGTATAATATATGTCTTTACTGTAAATTAGTAACCTGGGGGCAGTATTGTAATAATAGTAAATGAGGCAAGTGGTGCCTGTAGCTCAAGCAGCTAAGGCACCAGCCACATACACCACAGCTGGTGGGTTTGAATCCAGCCCGGGTCTGCCAAACAATGACAACTACAATCAAAAAATAGCCAGGGGTTGTGGCTGGTACCCTTAGTCCCAGCTATTCCGGAGGCTGAGGCAAGAGAATCGCCCAGGAGTTAGAGGTTGCTGTGAGCTGTGGTGCCATGGCACTCTACCCAGGGCTATAGTTTGAGTCACTTCTGAATCCGAGCATTCTTAGTTTCTTAAGAAATCTCTTGAAACACTGATCCTCTGTAGCTCTTTCAGAAAGGTATCACATTAGGTGGCACCTGTGGCTCAAAGGAGTAGGGTGCCGGCCCCGTATGCCAGAGGTGGTGGGTTCATACCCAGCCCGGGACAAAAACTGCAAAAAAAAAAAAAAAAAGAAAGAAAGAAAGAAAAAAGAAAGGTACCACATCAGAGACTTCAGTGATTCATTGAATCTCAAAGGTTATCTTCTTCAGCTCTACAAAGAAACCTTAAAGGAACTATGGCTAAGGTCTCAGGAATACTGTGAACCCTTAAAATTATCTCCCTGTCTTTGTGTGGGTACTGCATGAGGACTTAGAGGCATTTCTCTCCATCTCCCCCATAATATACAGTTGGTTTACATGTGGAATGACCCTCTCTGTAGCAGATGTATGGACCTGAGCTTAAAAACTAGTGGCAGGTGGCACCCTACCTGGTCATCTGTCCACTCCATTATCCTGGGGGCCTTGTGTCTGAGCAGGTTCTGGCCCTGCCTTGGCTTTGATGGAGAGAGTCATTGTTGGAGTGATAGTAGTAATAGCATAGAGTGAGCACTCATGTTTTCTAAGTAGGCAAAACCAGGGAGTGTCATGCATTCGGCAAGAGCTTTTCATGAGAAGGCAGCACTGTCTGGCTGCTAAAGGCAAGATTTAATTGTTTGAGCAAATCAATGAGTCTTCAGGGATTTTAATCAGTCAAATCTGGTGCATGGACGAGGTATTAGAAAGCCTGCATCTGTAAGTCCATTAGTTCTTAGTATCCCTGTAGTGTAGCTTTCTATTTCATGTGTGTGCACGCATGTGTGTTTATGGGTCAACAGTATTGCTTATACAAATTTCTGCTAGTGTTCCCTTTAGTGAGAGAACTTACAGTAGCAGATTGGTTATGATAGTGTAAAAAGAAAAGCAAGGAGATCTGGATACCCACATCTTATTATGATTTTCTCATTTGAAATTGTCACCATTGTGCTGTGTGAATGTGAAACGTGTTCATAGCCTTCTGTCATCTAGCTGACATTTTCTCCTGTTGGAGTTCCTTGTCTGAACAGTGCTTCAGAAGTGGCTCCACACCGACCAAATCTTATTCCTTGGTTGATTTAAGACCTTCCACATTTCCCCCACTGTGGCCCTGTTCTTCAGTCCCCTTCTGGAACCAAGCATGACCTTCTTTTCCAGGTATACATCAGGGGATGTGAGAGTTTGGGACACCCGCACCTGGGACTATGTAGCCCCCTTCCTGGAATCAGAGTATGAGGAGGACGAGCCTGGAATGCAGCCATATGTCTCCTTTGTGAGGATAAACAGTTCTCTGGCGGTAGCGGCTTATGAGGATGGTAAGTAACCACAACCCTCCTCCCTATTAAGGAAAAAAAAATGCTTTACAAAAATTAAGCAGCTGTGTCCAACTCCCCCCTGTAATCCCTCCATACGTACACGTGGGCGCACACACATGTTCACGCACATACTCACTCTTGCCTTTATGTAAAGAAGTTGGCCAGGAACCCTCAGTGCCTTAGTAGGCATTGGAACACAGCACCCATTAAAACTGGTGTTTAAGTCCTACTGGAACTGTCAGGCTGGGTGTTAGTGCCAGACACAAGGCTGGCCAAGCCATCTTAAGCAAATAACTTGTTTGGTGTAAAATAGTAAATATACTTGGCTTACTTTACCTTTAGCTGTGCTCAGTCCAAAGAGAATAGCGAAAAGGGCATAGTCAGATAATCTATTGACAAATACGAAAATAAAAAAATGAAAGTCAGTGTCTACCTTTCCCTGACACTTACATACCATACAAGATAATTGATAATAATATGTTGTCTCTTTGGCACTGGTAGAATTCTTTTTGAGCATCTGTGGGTTTACAAAACTAGGTATGAGTAGTCTGACACTAGTTTCTCTTATGTACTCAACATTTTATAGGTAACGAAGTAATAATTTCAAGGGCTCTGGTATCCTATACACTTGCTGTCATGCCCCAACCTCTATTATGTTGTAAAGTTTTTTTTTTTTTTTTTGCCGTTTTTGGCCGGGGTTGGGTTTGAACCTGTCACCTCCGGCGTGTTTGAACCTGCCACCTCCAGCATGTGGGGCTGGTGCCCTACTCCTTTGAGCCACAGGCACCACCCTGTTGTAAAGTTTTGAATCTCCACAAGCTTTGTTTCCCTGTTTGCCTGAAAGTAGGACCATAACATATGTCAGAATGTTAGTGTTGATGTGTGGCACCATCACAAATCTTTAGAGTCAGTGTAACATTAGCTTATCTCAAAGGGATAAAACTATAGTAAACTAGCTATGGAGAATTTTATATCCATATGCTGTTTTTAAAATTTAGAACCAAGATCTGGAATATATTTTAACTTCTTTAGCAATGTGAACTCTCTTCTTTTGGTGAGATCAGTAATTTTTCAAATTTTTTTTTTTTAATCTCAGCACACTCGAACCTATAGTTAAACTTCAGTGGCATACTTAAATTATATTGATCAAAAAAAGTAAAAAAAAAAATGAATATACTTACTGTGCTCAGAACTTCTTTTGAAAGTAATTTAATGAATGATCTTTAAAAATTTTGTGGCACCCCTAAGATCTTCTCATAGCACACCAGTTGAAAATCACTGGGTTAGATGTTCATAGACACTGTTGATGGATTTTTATTTTTAGCCTATAGAAATTTAGATAAACTTTTTCTGTGTTATAAAAATTATGACTACTTCACATGTTTATTGAGATCTCGGGTAAATACCATAAGAGCAGCTTGAACATGTTTGCTATTTTCTAAATTATCAGTGAGTTTTATTTTTTTTTTCCCAAAACACCTCTACAAAGGCTGCCGTATTTTTAAGTTAGAATTATACAGTTTTAGAATCATTTCCTAGCCTCTCTCTACCATTCACTACCCATGAATGTGCGCATACATACTCTTCTACGAATGGGGAAACTGAGGTCCAAAGAAGCCTATAAGTAAATTGCTCAAGATTATAGTCAGTAGCGAGTCCAGAACTGTGATTGTGCCTCCTAAGCTTTGCTGTGGTGGCAGTGCTGTTTATGGAACCCTAAACAAAGATACTCTTGTAGAAATGTGTGCTTGATTTATTTGCAGCCCGCCCAAATCTCACGTTTTGTGAGCTTGAAAATACAGCTTAAGGTGATGTGCTGTTGTGCTGCTGCTGACTTTATATCGTTGGTTAGAATTGTCTTCGTTGCTCTCATCTGCATTCTTGGACAGAAATATCAGGGAACAATGTAGATATAAAGAACCTACTTTGTTTGGTAAATACTTGGCAAGTGATTGCCAATATATATTTTAAATACTTGGTTTAAAAATTTGATAAAATTCAAACAGCAAAAATGTATATCAAACTTCAAAGAAAACGTATTCAAAAAAAAGTTGAAATGTCCCTCCTTCTCCCTCCACTTTTAGCCCTCACATTTACACATGGGTCCCACTCTGTTTACTTTTCTGTGCCTTTTTTTTTTTTTTTTTTTTTTTAACCTCATGACACATTCTGGTGATCTTCCACATTAGCACTTATCGGATAAACCTTATTGTTTTTAATGCCTGTGTAGTATTGCATTATGTAGCTGTACTATAATTTATTTATTAAAGCCCATATTGATGTGCATTTGAGTTGTTTATTTTTGTCTTTGAAAACAGTGCTGCAAGCAGTATCCTTGAACAAATGCCATGATGGATTTGTGCAAGTACAGCTGTGGGCTCAATGCTAGTGACTGCTGGGTCAAAGGCTATGGCTGCTTTAGGATTTGATAAATATTGCCAAATTGCCCTCAAGAAAATTACACCAGTTTACTCTCACTAAAAGCATACAAGAGTGACTATTCCTTCATTCATGACTACTAGGCGAAAATGACATCTTACCGTTGTTTTTATGCCCCTGCCTCACCTTTTTTTTTTTGGCTGAGGCTGGGTTTGAACCCTCCACCTCCGGCATATGGGGCTGGCGCCCCACTCCTTTGAGCCACAGGCGCTGCCCTGCCCCACCTTTTTTTGAGACAGAGATTCTGTCTGTTGCCCTGGGTAGCTTACTGCAACCTCAAACTTCTAGGCTCAAGCAATCCTCCCTCAGCCTCTTAAGTAGCTGGGACTATAGGTGCCCAGTGTAATGCATGGCTGATTTTCCTTTTTTAGTAGAGGCAGTCTCACTCTTGCTCAGGCTGGTCTTGAACTCCTGAACTCAAGGGATCCTCCTGCCTCACCCTCCTTGGAGTGCTAGAATTATAAGTGTGAGCCACTTCGCCTGGCCCTGGCTCTTCCTTCCCTTTCTTTCTTTTTTTTGAGACAGAGCCTCAAGCTGTCACCCTGGATAGAGTGCCGTGGCATCACAGCTCATAGCAACCTCTAATTCCTTGGCTCAAGCGAGTCTCCTGCCTCTCCCTCCCAAGTAGCTGGGACTACAGGTGTCCACCACAACGCCTGACCATTTTTTGGTTGCAGCTGTCATTGTTGTTTGGCGGGCCTGGGCTGAACTCGAACCCGCCAGCTCAGGTGTATGTGGCTGGCACCTTAGCCTGTTGAGCCACAGGCGCCAAGCTCTTTCTTTCTTTTTTAATGTACTGTTATGGCTGATTTTTAATGTTTATGTCTTGATCAATATAGAATTCATCCTGGATTACTATGTGATAAGGATCCAGGGATATGTATTTTTCCATCATCTATCTAGATTGAGGTGCTGCCTTTATTTTATTTTATTTTATTTTATTTTATTTTATTTTATTTTATTTTATTTTATTTTATTTATTTTATTTTATTTTATTTATTTTATTTTATTTTATTTTATTTTATTTTATTTTATTTTATTTTATTTTATTTTTGAGACAGAGTCTCAAGCTGTTGCCCTGAGTAGAGTGCCATGGTGTCACAGCTCACAGTAACCTCCAACTCTTGGGTTTAAGCGATTCTCTTGCCTCAGCCTCCCAAGTAGTTGGGACTACAGGTGCCCGCCACAATGCTCAGCTATTTTTTTGTTGCAGTTTAGCTGGGGCTGGGTTTGAACCTACCACTCTTGGTATATGGGGCCGGCGCCCAACTCACTGAGCCACAGGCGCCGCCCATGCTCACGTTCTTCTAAGGCTATAGTATTTATAGTGAAATTTTCAGTTTTGTCTGAAGTTCATTTTGGTATTGAAGGTTATTTCTTTTATGAGAGTTCTTGTGTTTTCATGTTTCTCTAATGTTCTGAGCTTGTTTTACCAGTCTGATCTGGGTGGTTAATGTTTTTGTGATAAGTTCTCATTCTTTCCCTAGACCTCAGGTGGCTGTATCTTTACTCTCACTTCAGTTTAGCAGATGGACACTACAGTGTTTATATCAACATATACATGAGTAGCTACTTCTGGGCAAAGACAGATTCAAATAGTCAAACCTCATTTTTACATTGTTCCTTTCTGGCAGAAAATAATTGTTAAATAGCACTTCTTAGGCAAAAACATGACAAAAAAAATGTACCTTATGGTTTCTGCTTTATAAAATTTGTGACTGTGCCCACAGAAAAGAAGAATAAGATAATAAAATGAGTTAATGTACTTTAGCTTTCTGGTTATGCCAAAGTGAAGCTCTGTAGCCACTGAGACCCCCTTGGTAGTCTACATAGATATTCTCCATGGAAGGAGAATCCAGAAGGAGAGATGGAACTTGCTTTGGGAGAAAGTAAGTATTCCCTACTTCCTTTTTAGCCGCCTTGTCCTGCAGGAACACTGTACATGCACCTGGGATATAGAGATTTGGCAAGGTGATCCACAGTTGTGATTTTTTGAATTCCAACTCACTGGCCTAATATTTCTTCTGCCTTGTTTCCGATTGTCAGCACTGGCCATCCTCCAGTTTGATTTTACCACTAATTGTGTTGCACGTTACCGTACCAAAATGAATCAAATCAAAATGCTTTTCCTGGAGCATTAGATAAAGCAGGCGAAGGTTCTGAGTAATGAGCAGATGCTGCTAATGCAGGGACAGTGGAGACCTTGCCAGGACTCCATCTGCTCCATGCTTGCCTGCCTTTGGCCTGGTGCCATGGCATTAGGGAATGGCAGTGTGCTCGAAACCCGCTCCCTGGTCACAGAGTTTGTCTTGAAAGCTTACTCTTTGGTGAGAAATGAGATTACACACTTCTTAGATGCAGAGAAGTTCTTCTTTGTCCCCCTCAGTGGAGAGAGGAGAGACAAGATCCAGGGCCTATTAGCATGTGGATATAGGTGAGACAGCCAACGGTTCTCTTTATGTGGTGCCGTCAAGCAAGGCAAAATGGCTTATCCACTTCTGCAGCACTCCCAGAACAATTGTCTGAACACACACATGCTCCATTGTCTGGGACCGTGCCTGCCCTGGGCCGAAGTGACTATGATTTCTCATTTACTGACGTCTTAACAATGAATAGGAGGGAGTCTCTCTAGCTTCTTTTCAGCAGTGAACAGTAGGACCACATTTTAGTTAGAAGACTATGAAGACCAGCTATTTCTAAAGTTTTATTTATAGTTTCATGTTTAATGAAAAAGTCGATTTTTAATAGTTTTGCTGATATCTATTGTGTTTTGATGGCAACACGTGAAAGTGATGATATGACCTTTGAATATAGTATACAATATCACCACCACCCCTTTATGAATGCTGAAGTTTTAGAAGTGGATTATTAACATGCTGAAGAACTGGGTGGGAGATGACTAGGAAAATTGACTGTGGATGGTGGGCAATTTGATTTTTGTTACAGTCGTTCTTTTCTGGTCATTTTTCTCAAAGTTTCAGTGATTTATTATTGCTTGATATCTTTGCCTATCCTTAGGTCTAGGAGTACTTCTTTTTCAGAAACTCAGCAAATGAAACAGAATGAAACAACTTTCTAACAAAAACTCGGAAAAATACTAGATATAGTCCTTTGAAAAGATAGGGTACATTTATAAATTTAACCAAAAAAGTTTTTGATAGTAGAAATGCTCACATTTTAAAGACATCTGAGGAGAATTAAAAAACTTAAGTGCAGTGTTCTGAACTTGAGGTGGTTTTGGTGTTTTAGAAGTCTTAGGGCACTGAATTATACAGTTGACTGTCACCTGGCATGTTCTAGGATATTAGATTTTGTTTCATAGACAAGCCATAGAGACCGTATTCTGCAATAGAGGAAGTTGTTGACTGAAAAATGCTCTTTTAAAGGTTTTTCCATTCTTCAGTGAGAAGAACTTGACATTATACTTATACATGTATGCTTTGGACAGAACATGTATTACAGCTGAAGAACGGGGCAGTGTTCCTCTCATGGGAGTCCACAGACAAAGTGTTGGTTGGGAGTTGTGAGATCTCTTGGAATCTTTTAAAAATCTGTGTTTTTGTTTTTATGGTGATATAAAAAATAACCTAGATCTTTGACCCTTGACTGAACTGTGCCCTTAGAGTTGCAATATCTGAATTTGCACTTTTGTGTTTATAGGCTGTTGGCACCTAGTGATCACCTACATGCCCTTTTTGACTGTGTAATGAATTTTCACACTGAGAGGTTTAGAGATGAATTCTTAGGGATCTCCAAGTTCTCAAATTTAAGAAATATTGGAAAGAGAAGTTTTAATGCTATTAGGCGCAAACTAGCAGAGGACGAATTTCTAGGATAACTATACCTTTTTGAAGTTCCTAGTGGAAAAGTTAAAATAATTTTCCTCATGTAGAAGAAAATGGCATGTTAAATTTATGACACAAAACTTAGTGCTAAATTTAGTGCTAGGTTTATTGAGGTAGTTTTACTGAAAACTGGTATTTAATAATATATTATATAATGCATGAAGTCAAAGTAGCTTTTCTGTTTTATTACAGTTGAAGTTAAAAACTTAAAGAAGGAATAAATAAACAAGGAGAGGTGGTTTAGAGTAGGGAAATAAATTGCCCAGGTTCTTAAATGTACCTAATGACAACTAAACGTGAATTTATTTGCATTTTTAAGGAAAGCGAATCAAATTTTAAGAGAGAATTTAATTTCTCTTTCAATGTCTGTAATTTTTGTTATAATGTTTATTTCATTCTAAAATTCTCAAGCAGTATTAATGCAGAAATAAGTATATTTGTGGAATGAGTATATCTTTGTTTTAAAAGCAAAATGTGTCTGCCTGCCTGCCTTTTCATTGAAAAAGCCATCAGGCAGGCCCAGGTGGAGTAGGAAGGTGGCCTAGTGGAGCCAGGGATAGCATGAGAAGGAAATGTGAGTGAAGCAGTGACCTGGTGACTTTGGGAGATGGCAACGTACAAGGAGATGGAGCAGGTAAATATGCTGGGGATGGTGGGAGCTGTTGAAGGAAGGTATAGGTAAGGAAAGGGGTAGCCAGAATGAACCCTACATAAGGAAGTAAATGGAGGGGTATGTGTGTGTTTACATGTGTTCACTTATCTCCTAGCTTTGTTTGCAGAGAAGGTGTAGAAGCTGCAATAGCCCAGTAGCAGTGAGCATGCTTAGCTCTCAATTCTTAAAAATATCCCTCTCCACTAAAAGGACAGGGCTACTTGGAGAAATGGCTGACCAGGTTAGCTCAAGGAAAGAACAAAATAAGCCTAGAACATCTGATTGTACCAAGAAGTTAGAAGTGCTTAAAGAATGATAGTGATATGTCATAAGAATACACAGGTGAGTTCAAAGATGCCCCCACTAGCCAAATCTGGAACTATTTGAGTATCAAAATAAATATTGGTAGTAAAGATCACAACCCATTGAATAAATAGATGAATTTTTTTAAAAAGGGAGAAAAAATTTCCTTACAGTAGAATGTCAGGTAATGTAGACAGAATGAAGGGATTAGAAAATCACTAATTGACAACCGTCATGGTAATAATTGTTTCAGATCAAAAAAGTCAATTGAGGCTAAAACTAGTGAGTATGAATGGATTGAGGGATGAGATTTTGCATATTCTCAAAAAATCTGTCCACTAAACACTTACTAATTAAAAAGAAGAAAGAAACAACTTTGCAGCTGAGAGCCTAAAGGATACCATTTTGACAAAGTGATCAAGTTTAACATCATTAATAAGGGTCTGGTACAGATTGATAGCCTGTACCATGTGACATCATGCAAAGAAGAAAACAGAATCACTTCTGTGATATTTCAGCTCAAAATGCACAGGCTGGTCTAATCATGAGGAAATATTCCATAAGTCCAAATTGAGGGGTATTCCAAGAAAGGATTGGCCTGTTCTTTTTAAAACTGTCAAAGTCATCAAAGTCAAATTCTATTCCTGATCGAAAGAAACAGGAGAGACATGACAACTGAGTGCAGTTGCATCATTCTGACTTGGATCCTTTTTCTACAAGGGACATTCCTGGGACAGTTGGTAATGGGAACCCAACAGTGCATATATAGGAGTTCTCGCAACTTTTCCATCATTTTGAAATTGTTTCAAAATAAAAAGATAAAACTTGTTTCTGATATCAAAAACATTTATCCTTCTTCCGCCTTAAAAAACTAGAACTTGGACAAGATATATTAACCATGGCTTTTAGACATTTGAAAACTGGTAGCCCAGGCTTCTGATTTGTTAGAGAAGGACAGTAAATATAGTGAGCCCTACAATTAGACAGATTTACCAACTGGAAACAACTCAGGGCAGGGAAGGGGAACTAAAGGGTCTGGCAGTCTCACTAGGTAAGAGCTCAGAGAAGCCAGGGTAAGTAGAATTTGTGGGCCAGAATATTGGTGAGGAAAGGGCTGCATAGGGGGAGAACTGCAGAGACCAGCTGAAGATGCACTGCAAATGTGTGAGAGGACATACCTGAGACCAGGGAAAGAACTACCTGAAAGAAGATGGCACAATAGTTTTCAAATAGGGCTAGGAATAGTTTGCTTTTCCGTCAGCCAAAGAGGAAGGATTTCGTAATACATGGGTTGTTGGGAGGAATCCTTAGAAAGGGTGTCACTTTTAATAATGGAACTTAATTAGCCCAGACTAAAAGCTGCTCTAAGATCCACTCTAAGAAACAATTTAGAAAGAAAGTCTCAGAAGGATTCAGCTGATTCTATGTATTTCCATTTTGCATCAGAACAAAATCCAACACTATTTAATAGAATACAATAAAACCTAGCAACCAATAATGCAGAATTCACAATGTCTGTTATCCATTAAAAAAATTCATGCAAAGAAGCAGGAAAACACAGTTTACAATGAGAAAAATCAACTCATAGGAAGCAATCCAGAAATGACAGAAATAACAGATAATAGTTAAAATAGGCATCATAAATATACTGTGTATGTTCAGAAAAGTATAGGAGAACATAATGTGATGAGGAACAAGATAAAAGATTAAAAGAAGACCCAAATGGAACCTAGAGGGGGGAAAAACACTCAAATAGAACTTAAAGATATAATTTCTGAAATGAAAATATACTAGATGTAATTAATAGCAGACTAAACAATACAAAAGAAAAGATGAATGAATTTGATGATAGCAATAGAAGCTGTCCATAGTATTTTTGATAATATGCGTATTTTATGAAGTAATAAGTGGTATTTTTAAAGAGACAGAATGAGGAGGCTAAAACTTACCAACAGTCCTAGGCCAGGCCCTGTGCTGGGCTGTCCTCCACCTATCTGATCCAGGGGAAGTGGTCTTGAGGTTAAAGACTCCTTTGGAGTTTAATTCACCTTAACCCATGGATGGATCAGAAGTAGAATTTGAGTTTTAAATTTAGTTTTGTACATTAGAATTAAATATTGATTATAAAGTCATGTAGATAATGATTAGGAAAAACCTCATCATTGGTCACATATTAAAATGTATATACAGATTATAATATATAAAATTTCAAATATTACATGCAGGAAAATTTCACATAGTTACCAGCTTAGAACGAAGAGTATGTCCTCTTGAGTGTTTTGTTTTTTTTTTTAAAATCTATAAGCACCCGGTCTGCTAATCCTCCAACATCTATAGTCTCCTCTCTAGAGGCACCCACTGCTACCAGTGTCCGATGTGCTTTTGCAGGTATATCCTACATCATGTTCGTATCACTCAGTTATACTCTGTGAAGAAATTGGAGCCAGTGGCTACATGCACAGTGAGTCTCTTTCAAGTAATCTGCCTTCTAGTACTTCACCCTGTAGAAACTGGTCCAAAGTCTTCACCTTCTTCATCAATTTTTCCTTTGACTTGTGACTGTAAATACTGTTTAGTCACATTGCCATAGTCTTACAATATACTGGTTGCTTCCTTTTCAATTTGCTGTCTCAATGTTTTGATTCTTCTTAAGAATTTTTTCTGTGTTAACTTGAGAGCTACTTCCCCTTCTTTTGATTCAGTTTCTGCATTGGTGATCTTGCTTGTTCAGTTTCTTTCATTTGCCAGTCTAAAGCACAGCTTCCAGAATGTTCACTTTTGTTTTTCGGCCTCAGGCAACAGAGTTCAGCTTTAGAGTTGTGGTCAGCTGGAATGTTGAGGAAGACATGTAGGGTAGCTCAGTAAAAGGTCAGCTTTGTTTCTTTTTTTTTTTTCCTTTTTCAAGACACTCCATGATTTAGTTCTTCTTCTTCTTCTTTTTTTTTTTTTTTTTTTTTTGAGACAGAGTCTCAAGCTGTCTACCTGGGTAGAGTGCCGCGTCACAGCTCCCAACAACCTCTTAACTGTTGGGTTCAAGCGATTCTCTTGCCTCAGCCTCCCAAATAGCTGGGGCTACAGGCGCCCACCACAGCGCCTGGCTATTTTTTGGTTGTAGTTCTCATTATTGGTTGGCAGGCCCACTCTGGATTTGAACCCACCAGTTCTGGTGTATGTGGCTGGTGCCCTAGCCGCTTGAGCTACAGGCACTGAGCCTGTTTTAGCTCTTCTTTATGGCCCTTGTTTGCACCCATGTGAATCTCTCTTACTCCTCTTCCATGAGAGCAAAACTGACTTTTGTCCTCTCCAATTTTATGCTACTGTCATGCCTCTGGCCTGAATTGCAGAGTGATGTTGTGTGGACTTAAATGAAGAGGTATGTAGTTAGTGAGTACTCTGAGTATATTTAAATCTTTGTTTAAATATCTTTTCTTTTTGTTCCCAGATTTCTTTTGACTCCTGCTTAATTTCTGATAGGCAAGTGCTTATTTATGTGGTGGAAATTGAGACTGCCAGTTGTATTTATAAATAGCTTCATTCAGTGTCTCTGAACATAGTTAATTGATCTTGTGTATTTGACCACCCTGAAGCAGAGAGCAAGTGTTAGGTGTTTATTGTGCAAGCTCCAGAAGGCAGGAGTTCTTAGCTGAAGTAAATTTTAATCAAGAAAGCACTAAAGCGTTGCTGGTATGGTGGTGAGCATAACTGCCTTCCAAGAAAGCACTAAAGACCACAAGACCACCTTTATAGTTAAGAAGGGATCAGTCTATGAACTTTTGAACTGTTAACCTGTTTTAAATTTTATGGTATATGGAAAAGATCAAAGGGGAGGGGCGTTACCAATTGTGTTTTTTCCCAAAACCAGTCCAGCAGTTATTTACCTTTCAAGCAATTAACATAATTACCATTATGCTAAAAAGTAATTTTGGGAAGTTCTGCCCTGAGCTCTTATGACTCCACTGGGACAGTTTTAGTTGGGACTTATCTTTTTGATGGAAGCCTAATTGCAGTTTTGGCTTTGTGCACACAAACAGAAGCAGCTAATTGTTTAGGCAAATAGCAGATTAATTTAAATATGCATCCCTAATAAAACAAAAATGGTATCCATTATGGTCCTTGTTCCCATGACGAGGAATATAAATATTCTGTGCAAGTACCATTAGACGGAGGTCTTAAGGATGGTCGACATTATTTCACAGTGGTAGCACTTTCCAGATATCGAGTAATCTTTACAAAAGCTAACATAAATCAGTTTAAACTCATTTAGATCCCATTTCCACTATGTGTAGTTTCATTACCACACTCTGGCTGGCCTCCTTTGGGAGGTGGGAGGGGCATGCAGCAGCCTGGCATGGGTGCCTGTCCACAGCTGCTGAGCAGGCTTTATGTCTCCTCAGAAGACTGGCCATCGTCACTCATGTCATCATTAATGACTGTTCCTAGCCTAGGCAGAGCTCAGAGTTCCTTTAGCTTGGCTGTCCTTGTCAGGTGAGGGTCCAAGGCCAGGGAACAGGTGGGACTGCCAGGCCCTAGCCCTGTCTACCTTATTGGACCAGTGGCCCTCATTGTCATCTTCCAGATATTTTTGAGAAACACGGTTTCTTCTTTTGTCTGTATCTTTTTTGTTTTTCTCAGGAGTGGAACAGTATGTTACAATCCCAGCATTACCTCAAAGTTAAATATCTTTTATCCAGCTATTGAGGCTTTATTAGGGAAGAAGAAATACACTTGCTCTACTTTGTTTTCCTGGTGTGGGCAGAGTGGGGGCTATAAGTTTCAGCCTTAAAAGGGTTTTGCGTGGTGCAGGGTACTGTAATAAAAACCTGGTTCTTAAGTCACTACTAAGAAACTGCATAGAACCTCCCTTTATGTTTGCTGAGAATTTTTCTCTTGTTTTACCTTGCCCTAAAATGCAGAAGAGATGTAAGAGACACATTTTGGGGTATCTCCTTGCTCTCAGGTCTCTCCCACCTCTCTCTAGAGGTGGGCATTTCATAGTATTTGAGTTAGTCTTTTGGCCTCAGCTGGTGGGACAAGAGATGAGGACCTTAGTCCTGGAGGAAGTTGGTTTGTAGGAGGATAAATGGTTAGTACTCAGACTTGATGTGTACTTGGAATAGGAGACCTTGTGGAGTGGGGGACAGACAGTTTTCTCTATGTATTCAGGGACTAGAGGAAGCTGGTTTGTGGAGAGAGAGAATGAAACAATTGCAGAGGGAAGTATAGATGTTTATGTCTGTGTGGTGCTCATAAGAGATACGCACTGTCTTGGTTCTGAATGTCTTCCTACTTCCTGGTTCTGATCTCTTATAATTTCCAGCTGTACTTCCTCCCCTTGGCCTCCATGAAATAGCTTCATTTCTTTCCAATTGCCTTTTTATGTTTAAGCCAGTTTTAGTGGGTATCTGTTTCTCACAACCAAGTATGTAAGTTGTTCCCTCACTAAAACACAAGACAAGCATTCAGCAAAGCTTCACTGGTGTTTAGCCACATTCAGCACTTCAGATTCATTACTGAAGATGAATATAGAAAGAAAAGCTCACAATCCTGCCACTTCATAAGTCCACACAGTGTTAGGAGTGAAATCCATTTTATTGCTGGGTCTGTAATATGATAAAACTTGACCTTTCAAATGAATTTACATCAGATTAAAAAATCCACTTGAGAAGTGAATTTCTTTGGCTCTAACAGTCACTGACTACTTCTTCCTTAATAGTTACATAATAAATATGGACCTAGTTCAAGTTGAAATATCTGGAAAAGTTAGCTCTTCCTTTTAGGGATATTAAAATAGTATGACAGCATGACAAAAGCTAATAAGCTTATTTGTTTTTCCTCTGCATTTTGTATATATCTCTATGTTATGTTTTATGTTTAAGTTATTAAAATGTTTGTTTCTCTCTAGTGTGTGATCTGTGAGAATAGAAATCATACCCTTTTTTATCCTTACATGCTTCCAAATGAGATGGTTGCTAGACACCACTAGAATGTCAGCTTCATGAGGTCAGGGACTGTTTTGTTTTATTTTGTCTTATTTACTGCAATATCCCCAGTGCCTAGAATAGTGCCTTGCGACAAAACAGGGGCTTAATAACTACTTGTTGAATGTATTTTTGCATCAGTTCCTTTTTGGCTAAATATTGGTTAACATGAATGATGATTAGCTCCAATATTATAAAACATTCTTATAACTTAAGTATTTACTATTTATTTCCCTGCAGTTTCGAGTTTGTAAAAGTAGACATGATTTTACAAAAGTAGCTTTCACTCAGACATCCCATTCTGTCAACCACTGTGTCAGCTTTTTGTCATGCTGTCATACTATTTTAACATCCCTAAAAGGAACAGTTAACTTTTCCTGATATTTCAACTTGAACTAGGTCCATATTTATTATGTAACTATTAAGGAAGAAGTAGTCAGTGACTGTTAGAGCCAAAGAAATTCACTTCTCAAGTGATCTTTTAATCTGATGTAAATTAATTTGAAAGGGCAAGTTTTATCATATTACAGATATCTTCTGCTCACACTGCCCATGCACTTATGGGTTAGATATCCAACAATGTAGTTCACAGTGAAATAGCAAACCTCGCAGAAGCTGCAGGATTTTATAATGTTGTTAAAAGTGATATTGGAAGAAGAACAGAAGTGGTAATTACATGGAAAAATAGAAATGGCTTTTTCTTATTATTTAAATATCTTTAAAAGATAATTGCCTGCTTATTCAAAAATAATAGCAGTATGTGTAGGATTTATCGCATATGTAGAAATAAGAAAATAGGACAATAATAGCACTAAGGCTGGGAGGAAAGAAATGGAAGTAGGTTACTGTAAAGTTCCAATATGATAACAAAGTGATATAAAATCATCTGTGTTAGGTTTAAGAGGTAGGTCAGAATTCTAAAGCAACCACTAAAATAATAACAAGGAGTTTTGACTAGTAAGCCAACAAAGGAATTAAAATGGAATAAATACATGTTCAGTTAACCCAAAGAAAAAGGCAAAAAGAGAGGAAAAAAGGGAGCAAAGAGGGGATAAACAGAAAATATCAGAAAAGTGGTAGATTAAACTCTAGTCATATTAAAGCCAACTATATGCTTTCGACGAGAAACCCACTTCAAATATACAAAGATGCAGGGCGAAGTGAAGGGATGGAAAAATATCTACAGGCTAACACTAATCAGAAGAAAGCTGAAGTGGTTATGTTAATATCAGAGTGGATTTCAGAGCAAAGGTCATAATAACAGGGGAAACGAGGACATTGTGTATGGTAAAGTGTCAGATCATCAAGAGGACATAACAGTCCTAAATAAATGTTCATGCAGCGAGTCATGTTGATGCTAATGATACCAGCGCCATTCACAAGTGAGGACCAAGTGAGATGTTTTATAATTGAAGTAGAGGAGATTGAAAAAGATATGACACAAACAGGCATTCACATAGAGGAGGGTTTGACTGTTAAATTGATGGAGCTCTGGAACATTTTTTTTCCCCCCAAAACACCCTTCTTAGTATAACTCTGTGCAGTACAACTTTGTGGTAAAGGTTATTTTATTGCATGCAGTTCTGTTGGAAAAAGGATGCCAGCAAAACCAATACTTGATTAATAATGAAAAATGTGTTTATAGATAAACTCCATGTGTGCTTAGAACGAGCTGTGGTTAAATAGCTTCCACACTTGGCAGCACACAGGGTGAGTTTGATGGTGCACGTCAGTTACTCATGAAGCTCATAGTTATTTTCTGCACTTGCAAATGCAGCTGCTCATCTTGTTACTTTTCTAGCTAAAATCCATGCTTATCACATGTCAAGTGGCTTTGGACCAAGTTGTTTAACCACTTGGACGCTTTTGTTTCTTCAGTGATACTCTTCCCAAGTTGAAAGTAAGTACTCAGAGGTTGACCGTAAAAAGTATCTGACCTCTTAAAAGCACTGTACAATTAGTGATTTTTATTTCTCTTTATTGTTTGCTATGATGTCTCAAAACAAATGCAATGCAGAGTATTTGGAAAAGGGATGTGTTAAAAAAACATTTTGGAATGGGAGATGCTATCTCCTGTTTAATGTGTAAAGCCACTGACATTTTCTGCAGTGCATTTTTTTCCTTCTGAGTCAGAATGGTAATAATTGGCCAAAATATTTACCAGGGAAATGTGTTATGGAGCCTTTTGTGATCTGCTTATCCCCCAAGTTTATCATAATTCTTAGACGAGTACACTGTGTTTTAGATTTGAAGTAACATTTAACTTGAAGAAGGCTCTTCTTTTGTTTTTAATCACTTAGCCTCCTGACAGTTTGAAAATATTGCATAGCAACTCATGCATTATTTTCTTTCAATTCTTTATATTTAGTGAGTGATATTTTATAGTAAGATCCTAAATTCAAAGCATTTATAGTTTAGAGACAAAGTAGAAGGCAAGAAAAAAGAAAGATGGATTACAAAGAGAGGAAAAGTGAATCTTATCTGTCCTACGTATTAGGAAGTTATAGAAATATGACTGGATTTATAGGTGAACAGTGGAGAGGATATTAGCATTATTGATTAAAATATGTTTTATAATACAATAGGCACTATAGAATAGATAAAATAGAAGGTAGAAAGGAATGGCCTGGCTTCAGCATTTTGTATGGTTGGTCTCTTTTCATCTACCCAATAGTCCTGTGCAGTAGGTATGTTATCTTGAGTTTTACAGATGAAAACAGGCTGACAGCTGTTAAGCTACTCCCCTGAGTCCTTCAGCTAGCAAGTGGTGGTGGGGCTGGATTTGAGCTCAAACAAATAGCCATATAGTGTGTTATCTCCACACAATTATTTGTCATTGAATTTTGAAGAATAAAATTAATTGGAATTGGAACATGGCAGTTTTGAGCCTAATGCAGAAAGCAATTATTTTCTTGAGTAAATCTTTGAGGGAAAAGGAGTAGCTTAGTGGGCAGGAATGATAAAGAGAAATTTTTTTTTTTTTTGAGACAGAGCCTCAAGCTGTCACCCTGGATAGAGTGCTATGGCATCACAGTTTACAGCAACCTCCAACTCCTGGGCTCAAGCGAGTCTCTTGCCTCTGCCTCCCAAATAGCTGGGACTACAGGTGTCCGCCACAACGCCCGGCCATTTTTTGGTTGCAGCTGTCATTGTTGTTTGGCGGGCCCAGGCTGGATTCGAACCTGCCAGCTCAGGTGTACATGGCTGGCGCCTTAGCCCGTTGAGCCACAGGCACCGAGCCAAGAAATTGTTTTTGAGGAAAGAAGAATCTATGATATTCCCAATACAGAAGACTTTATACTTCTGGTAGAAAAGTATAAGTTGCTATAGACCACTGGTTCTCAAACTTGAGTGTACATCCCAAGAGTTTCTGGTGCCTAAGAACTTGCATTTCTAGCAAGTCACCAGGTGATGCTAATGGTGCTGGTTTAGGGACCACCTCAGAGATCACTGCTGTGGACAATTCTGGAAAGGTGGTGACATGGCCAGTATGTATACCTTTATGAGGAATTAATCTGGGTAGCAGCAATCAAAGTGCTGGGGAAAAACAGTATATGGTAAAATCAGCATTTTAAATAATGTGTGATAGTGAGGCTCATGTTTGAGAGCCGTGCAGAATGAAGCACCACTGCTAACAGGGACTGTACATGGGTGTTGGTGAGGAAGGAGGTCAAATACGGGTTGAGCAGCCCTAATCTGAAATTCCAAAATCTGAGTTCTTCAAATTCAAAACTTCTTAATCACTGACATGACACCACAAGTGGAAAATTCCACCCCTAACCTCATGTGACAGGTTGCAGTCAGAAGTTTGTTTCAAAAAAAAAAAAAGTTTGTTTCATGTACAAAATTACTTAAGATATTGTATAAAATTACCTTCAGGCATGTACATCAGCATAAATAACTTCTTCCATGTTTTGCCCTGAAATATCTTATTATGTATATACAGATATTCCAAAATAAAAAATAAAAATTGAAATCTAAAACACTTCTGATTCCAAGCATTTCAGATAAAGGATAGTCAGCTTGCACTTGTAAGAACCTTGGAGTGTAGGTTAGTGGCCATTTAGGGGTATTGCTAGCTTCTAGAATGGTGCCTGGGATATTGCAGTGTTTGATAATTATTTGTTGTATGAATGAATGAATACATAAATAGGAATGAATTATGAACTTCATATGTTCAAACTACTTAGCAATTAATATAATCCCATTCTTCTTAGATGTCTTTCATAAAGACATTTTTTTAACTTTTTGGTAAAGAAACTTTTTAGAAAACATCTTTGACTATACAGTAAATTTCCTTCCTGCTCTTATTCCTTTCCTCTGATTTCTTTCCTTAGAAGCCAGTCATTGTTAATGGTTTCCTGTGCATCCTTCTAGTATATTCTGTGTGTAAATTTCTAAAAACACAAAAGTAGTATAGCATACTATACAAGTATTCTATAGGTTACCTATAAGGCTGACTCCCTCTTTTAACTGCTCATTTCCAAATCCCAAACTGTGGAGATGCCATTATTTAAGCAGTTCTTTATTGGTGGACGTTTAGAAAGCTTCTAATCTTTTGACATAATTAAAAACATTACAGTGACTATCCTTTGTGCATACTTGTGTATACATGTAAATATATGATTGAGTTAAAAAATATATACATTTGTAACTTATAAATGCTATCAAATTGCCTCCAAAGTGAGTGAATTAGTTTACATTCTCACCAACATTTTTAAGAGCAGGCCCATTTCTCTGTAACAGCAACATGATTTATGAAAGTTTTTATTTTTACCAATTTGGTTAGTGGAAAATGGTATTGTATTGAAGTCTTTATTTGTATTTTTCTAATTGTGAGTGACTTTTTACACTTATGTTTAAATGTCCAGTATATTTTTCTGTGAACAGCATCCTCATGACCTCTGCTCACTTTTCAATTTTGTTTTCTTACTACATCTTAGAAGCCCTTTATATGTTAAGCAAATTGGCCCTTTGTTACATGTGATGCAAATTTTTTTTACTTATTTGTCATTTATTTTTAAATTTTCTTTATATTGCATGATATTTTATAATTGTGCCTTAAGTAAATTAAAAATATTATCTGCATTTTTTTTTCTATATAGGCATTCTTAATATTTGGGATCTAAGGACTGGAAAGTATCCTATTCATCGTTTTGAGCACGACGCAAGAATACAGGCACTAGCCCTCAGCCAGGAAGATGCTACTGTTGCCACAGCTTCTGCTTTTGATGTTGTAATGTTATACCCCAATGAGGAGGGATACTGGCAAATATCTGCAGAATTTGAAGTTCAGAAACTGGTGAGCCTTTAGTTTTGTTATTTTATTTTCTATTAGAATCTCAGGGTGTAACATAAATAATGATGTTGTCAGCTCTGATTCAGTCAGCGCTTCTTGTGGGTCTTAAATCCGTAAATCTAACTGCAGCTTTACAAGGGAATATTATTTTTCCCATTTACCAAGAAGCCAGTAGAGGCTGAGAGCAGTGAATTGACTTGCCCCAGGTCTCAGAACTAAGAAGTTGTGATTGAAACATCAGGGCTGACTTCAAGGTCATAGTTTCTCATTGCTGTGGTCCTCAGCCTCCTTCAGACTAATGTGGTGAATTCTCACCCCTTTCATTTTCTCTAGAAATCTGAGATCAATTTCTGGCCTAAAGTTCCAGCAGTCACTTGGAATTTTTCCTTGTTTAAGAGATGAGGTCTTACTCTGTCACTCAGGCCATAGTGCAGTAGTGTAACCTCAAACTCCAAGGCTTCAAGCAATCCTCGTGCCTTGTCCTCTCAAAGTGCTAGGATTATAGGCATGAGTCGTGGAGCCCAACCCTCCCCTGGGATTAAAAGTAACTCTTGGGCGGCTCAGCGAGTAGGGGGCCGGCCCCATATACTGAGGGTGGCGGGTTCAAACCCAGCCCTGGCTGAACTGCAAAACAAAAAAATAGCCGGGTGCCCATAGTCCCAGCTACTCGGGAGGCTGAGGCAAGAGAATCGCCTAAGCCCAGGAGTTGGAGGTCGCTGTGAGCTGTGTGACACCATGGCACTCTACTCAGGGTGATAAAGTGTGAGACTCTGTCTCTACAAAAAAAAAAAAAAAAGTAACTCTTGAATGAAGATAGATTTAAGTCAGTTTTAATTAAGTAGCCGTGTTCCAGGATGTCCCATGTGAAGCTCTGCCAACCTGAGGAATTCTTTTCTTTTCTTTTTTTTTTGGTATAGAGACAGGGTCTCACTTTATTGCCCTCAGTAGAGTGCCATGGCGTCACACAGCTCACAGCAACCTCCAACTCCTGATCCTAGGCAATTCTCTTGCCTCAGCCTCCCGAGTAGCTTGGGACCACAGGCTCCCACCACAATGCCCGGGTATTTTTGTTGTTGTTGCAGTTTGGCTGGGGCCAGGTTTGAACCTGCCACCCTCGGTATATGGGGCCGGCGCCCTACCTACTGAGCCACAGGTGCCGCCCCCAACCTGAGGGATTCTTCACAGAGAGCTTATCTCACAGTACAGTTGCATGTTAACTTCTCTGGATTTGCATTATGCCAGATGATTTGGTGCTAAGAAGGAAGCACTCAAATTCATCTGTGCTGAGTTTGGATTTAATTTAAACAAATGTGATTTGCATACTGGTGGAAGAGTGAAAAGAAAAGGCAACATTGAGTGACAAATTGGTAGCTTTCCTCCCTGTTGGGAATCTTCTTACATATGAATAACTTACCAAACTATAGTGTCACTTCTTTACCTTCATGAGACCCTTTACGGACCAGGTCTCTGGATTTTGGATGCAGTGCTTCCTGAAACTGCCTGATGCTGTCCTCTCATCTTGGAGTTTTATTAGAAAAATCTGAAATCTGAAAGTACAGTTTTTCTTTGTGTTTCCAAAACTAGCATAGTGCTTATTATTTGGACCCTTAGTAAGTATAAGGACTCACTTACTTAGGATGCAAGTCCCTCTATACAATGTAAATTCTGCCTAGGCAATAAGGTGACATTCTGGCACAGATTGGGGGCATTTTTTTTTTTTTAAGTTCAATGAATAGAATTTATTTATTATTAAATCATAGCTGTGTACATTAATGCAGTCATGGGGTAGGTACATTGTGCTGGTTTTATATACAATTTGAAATATTTTCATCGAACTGGTTGACATAGCTTTCATGGCATTTTCTTAGTTATTGTGTTCGGACATTTATATTCTACATTTAGTAAGTTTCACCTGTATCCTTCTAAGATGCACCGTAGGTGTGGACCCACCTATTACTCTCCCTCCACCCATCCTCCCCCTCCCCGACTGGGGGCTTTTTGAAGTAGTTTACAGCCCCAGCAAATGGCACAGTTGCCATCAATCTGAGCCTCTTGGTCTGTCAAAAATCCAACATGAAGATGAAGTTAAAAGGGCTAGATTGAGGATCAGTTTTAGGAAAATAAGAAATGATTTTTGTGAGTGAGAGGAAGCAAGCAGCCATTGCTGGAGGCATGTTTTATAACACTTGTGAATTATTTCTCATCCTGGGTGAGGACTTTTCACAGAATGTACTGAGTGTCCTTGGAAAAGGCACTCCTGGACTGTAGAGCTGGGCCATTTTCGTCTTACCCATAGACAGTCCGTGAGTAGCAGTGGTAGTGTTCCTGGGTTTGTAATATTACCGTAGAGCATCTGTCCTTTGTGATGGACTTGTGGCTTGGGATGCTGGGCCACCACTCACACTGCTGGGCCCAAGGATTAGCAGAGCCACCAGAATGTTGACTGTCTCTCAGGCTCCTCTGGACAGCCTTTAGGATTCAGGCTTTTGAACTTACTTGGCATATTGTCAGGGAAATGCTGTCTTTCTACATTGTGGATTTTCATAATTACAAATTATAACTCACTTTCAGCATTTCTGTTCTCATAGTTTATTCAAGGAAATGAAAACCTGATGTAAACTGCACCAGTGAGAACTGTGCTACATGTGGAAAAAAGGCAAAAATTTTGTTTTTGAGACTCTAGGGTCCCAGGTTAGAGTGCAGAGGCATCATCGTACCTCGCAGCAACCTCCAACTCCTGGGCTCAAGCGATCCACTTGCCTCAGCCTCCTGAGTAACTGAGACTACAGGCACCTGGCTAATTTTTCTATTTTTTGTAGAGATAGAGTCTAACCTTGCTCAGGCTCGTCTGCAAATTTTTCATGAAAGGTGTTCCTCACACCCATGTAAACTAGAGGAAGTGCTAGCAGGAATGCAGTTAGGAGTACTGTGGTGGTAGGAAAACTTTTTATTTATAGCAGCCTTCCTGCGCCTGGGTGACCAAACGACCCTCTGTGGAATCGCAGCATGACATTGAGACCAGAAGAGCAGCTGACTGAGATATTTTTAATTTTTTGGCCATAAGTTTTTAGTATTTTCACAAATATTAAAATAAGCTTTTTGCTAATTTTGAACTGAGTAAATTTTACTCAATTTCTTTTTTAAAGAAAACCCTTTTAGGCTCAGCAACTGTGGTTCAGTGGGCTAAGGTGCCAGCCACGTACACCTGAGCTGGCGGGTTCGAATCCAGCCTGGGCCCGCCAAACAACAATGAGGGCCTGCAACCAAAAAATGGTCAGGCGTTGTGGCGGGCGCCTGCAGTCCCAGCTACTTGGGAGGCGGGGGCAAGAGACTCTCTTGAGCCCAGGAATTAGAGGTTGCTGTGAGCTGTGATGCCATAGCACTCTATCCAGGGTGACAGCTTGAGGCTCTGTCTCAAAAAAAAAAAAACAAAACCCTTTTCATTTTTGCAAATTGCTGTTACTGGGGTGGCACCTGTGGCTCATCGAGTAGGGTGCTGGCCCCACATACCGAAGGTGGTGGGTTCAAACCCGGCCTTGGTCGAACTGCAAAAACAGAAAAAAAATAGCCAGGCGTTGTGGCGGGCACCTATAGTCCCAGCTACTCAGAAGGCTGAGGCAAGAGAATTGCCTAAGCCCAGGAGTTGGAGGTTGCTGTGAGCTGTGTGACGCCACTGCACTCTACCGAGGGTGATAAAGTGAGACTCTGTCTCTACAAAAAAAAAAGAAAATTGCTGTTACACCCTCATGGTTCAGAATTTAATACATGATAATATTGTCCCATCCTACATCCCATTTGCTTCCTACAGGCAGCCATTGTTAGAAGATTTGTGCATGGGCAAGTCCAGTGCGCTGTAAACTTCCTCTGCCCCCACCTTGCCCACACATCCACATACTGGGGATCCTGTTACTCACCTTGCTTCCTTGCTTTTCTCCTCCCCAAATTCATCTTGATCATCCTATTTGTATCAGTTCATAAAGAACTGATGCTTACTTCAGTTCATGCTTGCTTCTATGACTGTATGGTATTCCAATATATAGATGTCCTGTAAGTTACTGAATCAGTCCTGTTAGTAACGATGTTTAGGTTTCTCTAATATTCAACTGTGACAAAATGACACTACGGTGAGTAACCTTGTACCAGGTCATTTGGCAAAAGTATAGGTTTATTTGTAAGTAATTTCTTACCAGCAGACTTGCTGGGTCAGGGCATATGTGCACTCGGCATTTTGGTAATTTGTTGCCAGGTTTCCCTTGATAGAAGTTGGATCAAATCATACCCCACCACTTACAAGTGGGATCCACAAACATGGTTGTCCCCTCTTCACTTCTAGCCCAGTATGTTATCAGACTTTTTGATCTTTACTGATACATCAGGTGAAAATCATATGTCAATGAATTTTTACTTCGTAATTTCTCTTTTTAGGAATGTCTTATGATGAAGTCTTTTCATTTGTGTAAGAGTTGTTTGTGTTTTATTTCTTGTGAATGCTCTTTTGCCCGTTTTTTGGTGTCATGTTGCTGATCTCATTGATATGTAGGAGGAACTGCATATTTTTGACCAAGTCAGGGTGAATTGGTAGCACTAAACAACTCTTATCCTTTAATAGGTTGACTACCTTGAAATAGTTCCAGATACTGGAAGGTACCCTGTGGCAGTAGCCACTGCTGGAGATCTGGTGTACCTGCTAAAAGCTGAGGACTCCGCTAGAACCCTCCATTATGTCTACGGCCAGCCTGTCACATGTCTGGATGTCTCAGCCAACCAGGTTGCTTTTGGTGTGAAGAGTCTGGGATGGGTGTATGAAGGAAATAAGGTACAAAAATATCAAGATGCACAATTAACAACAACAACAAAAAAAAAAATATAGACTTATGTTTTAGAAGGCAATTAAAGCTGATATATTTCTTTTTCAGAGGTGTTAGGGCAGTATTTCAGCATGGTGAACAAATTCCAACACTTCAAAAGAATATAAAATGAAAAGCAATTATTTTCTTTCTCCTCTCTTCCCCTAACTTCACTGCACAGGATAAACTATTAACAGTTTTTTGGCTCCCTCTAGAAAAATGTAATGCATATAGAGGTACATTTGTCCACTAGAAGCATATCTTTGTAGAAATGGGATCATAGTATACACAGTGTGTACTCAGTAAAAAGGCTGGGTAATGTACCTTGGAGAACACGTATCATCCAGCATCTCTCCAGATCCTTCTCTCTAGGATTCCAGCATCTGAGGTCAGACAGTAAGTTCATGAACTTATCATACAAAAAGTGCTATATCCCTCACTGCTGGAATTCACTATGATCACCTTTGAAGTACTCTCCATAGCCATTTGGTGACCGTAGTAATGTGCAGCAATGATGTAGGTAGCGTTTTTTTCTAGGATGAGTTCAAGAACTCAATTGTCCAGCCTCATATGCTTAATAGCCTGTCCCCTCACTAGGGACATTTAGGTTCCTTTCACTGTTTTGGTTACTATAGGCAATGCTACGGTGCATATTGCAACTTGCAAAAGTCCTAGTTTAGCATATCTCTGTAATGTGTGCCTGAAAAGTTGATGGACATTGCCCTTTAAAAAGGTTGCCTCAAAATTTACATTCCCACCAGTAGTGCATAAAAGTACCTTCTGACAGTCTTTGAGCCAGAGCAGGGAGACAAGTTTTTAATTTGACACTCTGATGACTAAATTTTATCCCTCCCTAACTTCTTACTGTACTGAATGTAGGCCAAGTACTTAGTCTAAAAGATAATTTGTAGAATTCTCTTTCCTTTCTAGTGAGATCCCGGGACACAGAGGTGAAGTTTTTGTTCATTTTGTGTTTTTTCCTGTTGCTTACTCTTGACTCTTCTGATAGTTGGTAGGATTTCTGGGAAGGAATATCTCCAAGTCAGCGGTCCCCCTCTTTATGCCTCAGTTTCCTTATTTGTAAAATGGAGTTCATAATAGTACCCTCTTCATAGAGTTGTAGGAGTAAATGAAAAGATGTACTTAAAGCTTTAAGCATAATTCCTGGCTGTGAGATTTAACTATCACTATGTGATTCCTGTTACTTCTACCACTAGTAGTTCGATCCTGGCTTCTGGTGTGATTTTTACATCTTATTTCCCCATTATTTGACCTTTCATCTATGTAGATATCACTGGTTTTGCTCCTAGTAAATGCTTAAGAATGGACACATCCTGGATTCCAATGATATATTTTTCATCCAGGAAGATAGATGGAGCATTATAGCCATAGCAGGATGATACTAACATCTCACAGAACCACCCCTTACATGACTTAATTCACATGGAACTGTTAAATGACAATTATGTTTCTTAAGAATTGAGGGTTTTCTACTGCTAGTAGAAAATACACATGGTTTACTGTAATCTCATTGTGCAAAAGTGCCCCCTTTGTGCTCAAATCAGCTTATTTTATTGTAGCATGTCCATTATATCTTAGCTGGAAAGTCTGTGATGCTCTAATACCTCAGTTTTGACTTCCCTGGATATGGGGGAAGGTATAGGAATTGGTTTCCTAGGGCAGTTTCCTTTCTCTAGTTCTGAAAGCACTTTATTTTCTGATCTCTGGTGAGCTCATTTGTTGAGAGAGGAGAGACTATTTGCTTTCTAATTTTTCATCTAGTATGCTTTCAAGTTTTTGTTATCTCATTTATTTTTAGAGATTTTAGTGTGGTGAGGTGGTAGTTATTATATTCAATACTAGTCTGGTTTAAATTTTTCATCTTTTCTTTCTTTTTTAGAGGCAGAGTCTCACTTTGTTGCCCTCGGTAGAGTGCTGTGGCGTCACAGCTCACAGCAACCTCCAACTCCTAGGCTTAGGCGATCCTCTTGCCTCAGCCTCCCCAGTAGCTGGGACTACAGGTGCCCGCCACAATGCCTGGCTATTTTTTTGTTGCAGTTTGGCCAGGGCCGGGTTCGAAACCGCCACCCTTGGTATATGGGGCTGGCGCCCTACTCGTGAGCCACAGGCACTGCCCAATTTCTCATCTTTTCAATAAATTTATCTGGCAGATCTTCTTTCTCTTTCACTTATCTGAATGGATTTTTTCCTATAGTGATGCAGTTGTAGTGGTTATATTTGAGAAGCCAACTGAAATTTGACTGGAAGGATCTTTTAGGTACAGATGTAAGTAGGCGTTTTCTTGGATTCCTCTCAGAATTTCCAACCCAACTAAAAGCATTAATTGTAAGAATGAGTTGATTAATGCATTAATTTTATGATAATTCTTTGTTTAAAAATGTATTCCTCTCAAATGACTGGTTACCTTATGCTTTTCACTGGGTTTTCTAAATTGAGTGGTAGTAAATTTGCTGTAAGAATGTTTCTAAAGTCTGGATGTAGTGGCTCACACCTGTGATCATAGCTCTCTGGGAGGCCAAGGCAGGTAGAGTGCTTGAGCTGAGGAGTTTTGAGACCAGCCTGAGCCAGAGCAAGACCCTGTCTCTACTAAAAATAGAAAAAATTAGCTGGATGTTGTGGCGGACGCCTGTAGTCCCAGCTACTTGAAAGGCTGAGGCAAGAGGATCACTTGAGCCCATGAGATTGAGGTTGCTATGAGCTACAATGCTGCCATGGCACTCTACCCAGGGTGACAGAGTAAGACTCTGTCTCAAAAAAAAAAAAGAAAAATCTAAATATCTCTTTGAAAGCTGACAATAGCATTTAGTCATCCAAATATTTTGTGAGTATAGCACCATACCTCCAAATGCTTGTGTGGGTGAATGGCTGGTTGTTAGTAGTGCTGGTAATAAATTTGTGTAGAGATGTTTCTCCAACATGAATGCCACCCACGCAAAAGTAAAATGAATGCCAAGCTTCATCTGTGTAACGTTATTTTTTTATTTTTTTTTTGAGACAGAGCCTCAAGCTGTCACCCTGGATAGAGTGCTGTGGCATCACAGCTCACAGCAACCTCCAATTCCTGGGCTCAAGTGAGTCTCTTGCCTCCGCCTCCCAAGTAGCTGGGACTACAGGCGCCTGCCACAAAGCCTGGCCATTTTTGGTTGTAGCCGTCATTTGGAGGGCCCGGGCTGGATTCGAACCCACCAGCTCAGGTGTACTTAGCTGGCGCCTTAGCCCGTTGAGCCACAGGCGCCAAGCCACCACTGAGTTTTTTTTTTTTTTTCCAGTGAACTGTGTACCAGGCATGGTGCTAAGATTACAAACATTTTGTTGTTGTTGAGACAGTCCCACCCTGTGCCCCTGAACAGAGTGCAGTGGAGTCATAGCTCACTGCAACCTCAGACTCGGGCTGTGGGCAACTTGCTGCCTCAGCCTCTGGAAGCTGCTGGGATTCGGCGCCCAGCTGGGTTTTTCCATTTCTTTCTTTTCTTTTCTTTTTTTTTTTTTTTTTTTTTGAGACAGAGCCTTAAACTGTTACCCTGAGTAGAGTGCTCACAGCAACCTCCAGCTCCTGGGCTCAAGCAATTCTCTTGCCTCCGCCTCCAAAGTAGCTGGGACTACCGGCACCTGCCACAACGCCCAGCTATTTTTGGTTGCAAAAATTGTTTGGCGGACCCAGGCTGGATTCGAACCTGCCAGCTAGGTGTATGTGGCTGGCACCTTAGCCACTTGAGCCACAGGCGCTGAGCCTTTTCCATTTTTTTTCATGAGTTGGGGTCTCACTCTCGCTCAGGCGAGCCTCGAACTTCTGAGCTCAAGCAATTCTCCCCTCTGAGGCAAGAGAATCTCCTAAACCCAGGAATTGGAGGTGGCTGTGAGCTGTGGTGCCACGGCACTCTATCGAGGGCAATAAAGTGAGACTCTGTCTCTACAAAAAAAAAGGCTAGAGGTGGGCAGCGTCTGTGGCTCAAAGGAGTAGGGCACTGGCCCCATATGCCAGAGGTGGCGGGTTCAAACCCAACCCTGGCCAAAAACTGCAAAGAAAAAAAGCTAGACAAAAGGAATTTTGTCGATTTTTATAGATGGAATGTGAGTTCTGCAGGGTATTTGATGTTCTCCAACATTTCTCTAGTTCTAAAAGGCCTTTGCAGAAAGTCAGAAATCATTAAGTATCCTCTAAACCTACAGTACTGATGTGGCTCCCGTGATCTCAGATTTTTTTTTTTTTTTTGAGACAGTGTCTCAAACTATTGCCCTGGATAGAGTGACATGGCGTCACAGTTCACCGCAACCCAACTCTTAGGCTTAAGCGATTCTCTTGCCTCAGCCTTCCAAGTAGCTGGGACTACAGGTACCCACCACGACGCCCAGCTATTTTTGGTTGTAGTTGTCACTGTTGTTTGGCAGGCACAGGCTGGATTCGAACCCGCCACCTCTGGTGTATGTGGCTGACACCCTAGCAGCTGAGGTACAGGCGCTGAGCTGATCTCAGGAATTCTTAAACTATCTTTATTCCCCACATTTTCTGGGGTTTTCTTGACCTTTATTTTCCTCCCTATTGAGATATTTTTTTTCCTCTTTGTTGTTTTAATTTTCCAATATTTTATTAGGCAATTTTTTTAAACATACAGTATAGTTGAAAGAATTACACAGTGATCACCCATACATCCACCAAATACGTTTTATAATTTTATTCTTCATATGTTCTTCTCCTTGTATTTATTTATTTTTTTTAGAGACAGAGTTTCACTTTATCGCCTTAGGTAGAGTGCTGTGGCATCACAGCTCACAACAACGCCCAGCTATTTTTTTGTTGCAGTTTGGCCAGGGCTGGGTTCGAACCCACCATCCTCGGTATATGGGGCCGGCGCCCTACTCACTGAGCCACAGGGGCCGGCCTATTTATTTATTTATTTATTTATTCATTTATTCATTCTTTCCCAAGCATAAAGGAATGAAGAAGTTTCATTGAAGGTTCCTATGAATGGTGAGAGAAAATTTTTAAATTTAACTCCGTTTTCACTCAAAGATTTATTTTTTTTTTGAGACAGTCTCACTATAGCCCTGGGTAGAGTGCTATGGCGTCACACCTCACAGCAACCTCAAACTCTTGGACTTAAGCGATTCTCTTCCCTTAGCCTCCCAAGCAGCTAGGTCCACAAGTGCCTGCCACAACACTCGGCTGTTTTTTGGGCTGCAGTTGTCATTGTGGTTTTAGCTGGCCCAGGTTGGTTTTTAATCTGCCAGCCTCGGTGTATGTGGCTGGCACCCTACCCATTGAACTACAGGTACCGCCCTTCTCTTTTATTTTTGAGACACAGTCTCACTGTGTTCCCCAGGCTAGAGTGCCATGGCATTAACCTATCTCACAGCAACCTCAAACTCCTGGGTTTAAGTGATCCTCCTGCCTCAGCCCCTCCCCCCCACCTTAGCTGGGACTGTAGGTATCCAACACTATGCCATACCAATTTTTCTATTTTTAGTATAGATGGGATCTTGCTCTTGTTCAGGCAGGTCTCTTAACTCCTGAGCTCAAGGGATCATCCCACTTTGGCCTCCCAGAGTGTTAGGATTACAGGCATGAGCCACCCTGCCTAGCCCAAAAAATCATTAAAGCAGATGGCCATCTGTACAGCCTTGGTATATTACCTTTCTGTTGCTACCTTAACAATAAATTGCCACAAATTTACCAGCTTAAATCATGTAAATGTATTAGTTTGCCATTGTATGAGTCAGAGAACCAGCAGTTATCATGGGACTAAATTAAAGATGTCAGTAGGGTTGCATTCTATTCTGGAGGCTCTAGGATAGGATCAATTTCCTTGTTTTTGTTTTTGTTTTTTTTTTGAGACAGAGCCTCAAGCTGTCATCCTGGATAGAGTGCCGTTGCATCACAGCTCACAACAACCTCCAATTCCTGGGCTCAAGCGAGTTTCCTGCCTCCGCCTCCCAAGTAGCTGGGACTACAGGCACCCGCCACAACGCCCAGCCATTTTTTGGTTGCAGCCGTCGTTGTTTGGCGGCCCGGGCTGGATTCGAACCCGCCAGCTCAGGTGTACATAGCTGGTGCCTTAGCCCACTGAGCCACAGGCGCTGAGCCTTTGTTTTTGTTTTTAGAGGCAGAGTCTCACTTTGTCTCCCTTGGTAGAGTACTGTAGCTTCATAGCTCACAGCAACCTCCAGCTCCTGGGCTTAGGCGATTCTCTTGTCTCAGCCTCCTGAGTAACTGGGACTACAGGCACCCACCACAACGCCTGGCTATTTTTTTGTTGCAGTTTGGCCGGGGCCGGGTTTGAACCCATCACCCTCGGTATATGGGGCCAGTGCCCTACTCACTAAGCCACAGGCACCGCCCTAAATTTCCTTGTTTATTGGGTTGTTGGCAGAATTCAGTTTCTTATGGTTGTAGGATTGAGATCCTTGTTTCCTGTCATCTGGGTGTAAATGTCACTTGTATTCTTTGCCTCATGGCCTCCTTCCTTCATCTTCAAAGCCATCAATGGCAGATTAGTCCCTTTCATACTTCAAGTCTCTTTTCCTTCTTTCATCTCATCTCTGACCCCCTTCCTCTGCCTTTCTCATCTACATTTATGAACTTGTGATTAGATTTGGCCCAATTAGATAATCTGGGATAAATCCCAGGATCTCAGGGTCCTTTAATCACATCAGCAAAGTCCCTTTTGCCATGTACGATACACGTTCACAGGTTCTAGGGATTAGGGGATGGACGTCTTTGGCCATTATGCTCTTCCTACCACACTTGGTAGGAAGTTCAGCAGATCTACTTTAGACAGTTGTGCGCCTGAGAAACTTCTCACCTTATCCCTTCCACTCCCATTTGTACTTTATATATTATTCCTTTTTTTTTTTTTTTTTTTGGTAAGGGCTGGGTTTGAACCTGCCACCTCCAGCATATGGGGTCGGCGCCCTACTCACTGAGCCATAGGCGCCGCCTATATATTATTCCTCTCAGTATGCTAGGGTGTGTGTGTCTGTGTCTGTGTCTGGAGTGACATTAATCCTGACATTAGTCTCTGTTTACCAGATATGTCTTGTCGTTCAAGACTCGCAACACTAAACGAGAAATTGACAGCCCTTGAACGGAGAATAGAATACATTGAAGCACGGGTATGTATGATGGGCAAGGGCTGTCCAAGAGAGAATGCATATGTACACTTGCTGCTGAAAATATCCTGAAAGAAGAACAGGCTTAGAGAAGTTAAGTGCTGTGCCTGGATTTGAGCCAGGTTTCTGTGGTTACAAATCTGTCTTCTTTTCTACCATTTGTCGCTGCTCAGGATCATAAGTAAGGTTTTTTTTAGATGCCTTTAATGTTTTTGAATTTATCTAAATGTCAGTTTTTTTTGACAGGTGACAAAAGGTGAAACGCTCACCTAGAAGCACGCTGTGCTGCTGCTGGGAAGTTGCTTGACAGAACACAGGCCACGTGGGAAAGGCCCCAGCAGCCTTCAGCTCCTTCCTCTCTCCTCAAAGAGCAACAGGGCTTGTTCTTGTTTTTCTTTTTTCAAAAGTGTAGCCTTTGGG